>PVIU01027548.1:0-20305 GCA_004026605.1 Ondatra zibethicus | reverse complement strand
GGTCCACCTACTGAGACAGTGTGCCTGAACTAATGGGAGCGCACCAATCCAGCTGGATTGGGACTGAATGAGCATATGATCAAACCAGACTCTCTGAATGTGGCGGCGAAAGTTGGCAGATGGAGAACCCATCAACAATGACACCAGGACCTATCTCTTCTGCATGTATTATCTTTTTGAGAACCGAGTCTTTTTGAATCTACTCCTTCTTAGGCTGGGAGGGCCTTGGACTTCCAACAGGGCAGGGCACCATGCCCTCTTTCAAGGAAGAAGGGGGAGGGAGGAGGGGTGGGGAGGTAGTGGGAGGGAACCGGGAGAAGGGGAAGAAAGGTAAAAATTTTATTTCTTTAATTATGTTTTTGAATGGAAAAAATAAAACAAAACAATGTATGAAAAAAAAGAAACAAGAAGGCATATATTTTTGCAGTGAAACTATAGGAAAAGTGGCTGAAAGGCAGGACATTGCTGCTCACAGGTTTCAAGATATAAAATTGAAGACTCATTGGCAAGATTTCCTACAACAGAGAAAAATCAATGTGGTGTTCTGCTGGTAAAGGGATGCCTCAGGAAGTGCTTTCCTGAGTTAGTGAACTAGACTCAGAAAATTCTGGTCCTAGGAGGGCCCAGCTGCTACTCAAGTTACAGTAGAGCTTGACATCATCCATGGTTCTAATTTTTCAGGTATGCAGAAGGCAAGGGTTATAGGGTCATGGAAGCTTGTACCCATAAGGAAAGAAAAGACTTTTTAAGGTCAGCCTTTGAGACTCTAGGCGATATATAGCATGGTCAGATCTCTGAAGGGATTCTCTGAGAAGCTGGGCTATAAAGCTGTGAAGATGAAGCCTAAGCTGCAACAGAGATACTAGGATATTAGAGTTGCCAGGAACATTGGATGTCTGTCAAGGAAGCCTGCAGGCACTGAGCAGAGCTGGCCCAATAGAGGCCATGCATGCTATAAAAAATAAGGTTATGGTTGGGAAGAGGAACCTATTGCAGCACTGATATTGCCCCCATGTGCCCTAGATGCTAGATATGGGCTGTGGCATCTACCATTGGTCCTGTGGAGTTTAGAGCTTGCTGTCCTCCTCACTTTTGAAATGACAGTGTTTACTTTGTGACACTGTGTATTAGAAACATGCTAATTTCTTTTCTCGTTTTATAGAGACTCACAGCTGTGAGACTACATCTGGACTTGGACTCTCGAATGGTATTAGAATCATTTAGACTTTAGAGAGTCTTGATCTTGGAAAGGGCACTTTGCATTATACAATGATCCTGAATCTCTGGGGCAAGACTTGAATGTTATGGTTGGAATTTCAATTGTCCTTCATGGGTTCATGATTTGAATACTTGGTTCTCAGCTCATGGCACTGGGTTTTTTTTTTTTTTTTTGACCTTTAGGATATGGGGTCTAGTTGGCAGAAACAGGTCACTAGGTATACCTGCTCTGGCTCTTGCCTTGCTGTCCACTTCCTGCTCCATCCTGCAGTGAGGGGCCTGTCATGTGCTCCTGTCTCCATGAACTCTGCCATGCCTTCCCCGTCATGAAGTACTGAGCCCATGAATCCATGAGACCAAATAAGTATTCCCTCCCCTCAGCTAGTTTAATCAGATAAAATGGTCACAGCGACACAAAAGGGATAGAAACGAAGCCAAAGCAACAGACAATACCTTAAATCTGTTTGCCAGGGCGACAGCTCCTGAGCAAGCTCAACCATATACTAGGGGCAGGGAATGGAAGCAGCTATGACAGCAAGGTTACCAGGCAAAGCAGCAGTCCCAGGCTGCGCATGGCTCAGGGAATAAGATATACTGGCAGAAGAAGGAATTTGTTTAGTTGGTTCACTACCAAACTGTTCAGAGATGTCACAGTCTCTTCATCTGTCAGAGACCCATGAACCCCCAAGGACAGTAAAGTAAAAAACATCATCCCAAAGTAGCCAATGTTGTTTCTCAAACACCTGGGGGTGGTGAGACAGAAAATGTAGAATACGCATTTTCTTATGGGGTGTTCTGAGGTTCCCCAAAGCCCTGGATCTCTACAAGTTTCACGAGGTACTAGATCTCTAGTCATCCCAACATGATGTAGGCATCTCCTTTCAGCACAGAGCTGTCAGGTAAATGGATGAAGGAGACTTTGGGGAATCTAATGGGAACATCTATAGAGCATGGCTGGATATTATGATTGCATTTGTTTAAAGTTTAGATCCTTCAGCCATCAAAGAACACAGTCTCTGACATCTTTCAAATGTGGGGACTGAAGAGAGTCAGTGCTGTTGATTAGATGAGTAAGTTATAGTCAACAACCTATCCCCTGGAAGTCACTGCTATTGATTAGATGAACATGTCACAATCAACAGTCTATCCCCTGGCTTCCCACCCCCAGAGTCTAGAGAGTTTCTCTACATTATGCTAGAAAATCCCTCACATCTTAGCTACGTTTGAATTGACCACCTGTGGATCCAGATCTGTCTCACTCCACTGAACAAAAGATTTTTAAATTGTTCCAGATGTGACATTTTAAACATGAGGGTAATTGAGTATGGTCATAATGCTGATTAGACTTAAAGTTATACTCTTCTAACTTCATACAATGTGTAAAAATAACCCTCTACACATGCTCTCTCTAATTCACTGATGTCAATTAGCTGGTTAAAATGGTTTCAGAACATCTGCCGCTCACAGAAGTTGAAGCAGAATGCAGTTGGAGGCAGCTGGAGCACTGAGCTCTGGCTCCGACTGAGGTCTCCAAGTGTGAGACAATTTCCTACTGCAAAGCAAATCCCAGCTGCACCTGGCTGGCCTGCAGGCAGAAGGGGCTGTTTTGGCTGACAAGGAGATTATAGGGGCCATGGGTTTGCTTAAGACTTGAGTTGTCCCAATGCTCTCATAAGTCCACACGGCCATCCCTGAAGTTCCATGCTTTCTTAACCATTGCCTTTTTAGCAGCAAGGAAAGTGAAACCATGGAAGCTACAGATGTCCTCGATACAGACATCTGTGGAAACACAGAGGTAGTCACTGACAGGACTATGAGTTCTTGGTGTAAATATGGAAGACTGATGGCCTAAATTCATGAAGTAGACAGGACTCAAGGAAGGCGGGTGTCAACAAGCCGCTGGGGCTGCTCAATAAATACTGCCTCAGTTTTTGGCCCTTGTTATTACTGGAGCTCTGCCTCTTTGGGAACGATCCCTCTGTATCACTCAGTTCTAATTAGGAGCACATGGTGGGAAGGACTTAAGACAATTACTTGTTGCATTAGGTAACTTATGTGGTCCTCTTGGAGAGGCCACAATGCATAGATGTTTGGCCCAACACAACTGTGTTGTCCGTCAAAGCATGTTTCGTTTGTGATGTGTATTTTAATAGGTAGACTTTGAGTAAATCCTACTACTCTCCATAAGGTGGGTGGGTCTCCCGCACCAGCAGATAGATGCCTCAGGAGGAAAGACCTGAAGTCTCAAGGAAAGGATGAGGTCAGCCTGCTAGCTGAAGCTGACCCCATCTTCCATGTCACCTCCTTCTTCGCAAACATGAGACTTGTCCTCTCTACAGCTGTGTGAGTCACTTCTTAAAATCCCAGGTGGTGGTAGTGGTGGTATGTGCCTCTAGAGACAGAGGCAGGTGGATCTCTGTGAGTTTACAGCCAGCCTGGTCTACAGAGCCAGTTCCAAGACAGCCAGGGTTGCACAGAGGAACCCTGTCTCAAACTGTCTGCCAAAATCCTTGCTGCACAAACACACGCACACTCATATTCATGCCCTATCAGTTCTGTTTGCTCTGGACAGCCATGGCTAACATGCTCACATAGCAATTTGCCACCACTATCTTCTGTAACCAGATGCAGGATCCTGTTTCCACCTAGTCTGAGCCAGTGAGGAAATGGCCCCTGGTCCAGTGGTTATAACTCAGACTCAAGATATTTTATACACTGAGGGAAAAAGAGGGGTACCTAAACTTGAACCAGGGACCTATTGATCTATCAAATGCTTTACCTGAGTTACACCCCCACTTTAGTGAAGTCTCCCACTAGCACCTATCCATCCAGGACACCACACCAGACTACAGTGTACTTATACTCCATTGGCTGCTCGGCAGCCTCTGAGGACTGGAAAATCTCTGTGCTGCAATCTGCTCTTTTCTCCCCAACCTTACTTAGCTGCCAAGGCGCCTCCATCTCAGGGTGTGGTGAGCCTCTGGAAGGTATACCCTGCTGTGATTTTTCCTCCCAGTCCGCATGTGGTAGTCAGGACAGGAGCTGTTGGAGTAGGTCTATAAGAACCACATACATTGCCTGCTCTCTTAGAAACTGCACAACCTCAGGAGGCGCGCCTTAATCAACACCAGCATTCATTCACAACACTCAGAGCTTCACAGGTGCTGCTCCCTGCCATCTAGGTTGCAGAAACAGAGACAGTAAAACATTTTTCTTGTTCTTCAGAGTTTTATCACAAATAGGGGACAAAGCCACGGACCAAAGTATTTCCACAGATGTGGGAGGCTAAGCAGGACCCACTGAGAGCTGAGAGTAAGAAGCACCCTGTAGGAGGTTAGGGTGAGCTGCTTGGGGGTGATAAGGAAGAGTTACCAGAGGGAAGTCAACTTTTAGGCTGGACTTGCGACAGTGGGTGAGCTCCACGGTCACTAACTAAAGGACAGCTGTGCAACAGTGTGAGTACACATGACCCAGATGGGTCTCATAACCTGCTTTTTGTTGGCTCCTACCAGAGGTAAGGACACGGACCAGGCCTGAGAAGAACTTACAACACAAGGGGGTACAGTTCAGTGGGGCATACTGGGAAGTGTAGGTAAGGTGACTATCTGTTAATGACTACCTCAGGAGTTTTGATCTATGGTATCCAAACCAGATTCAGGCAGAGGGCACATGGATTTGAACCAGGAACCTCTTGATCTGTAGTCAAATGCTCTATCTACCCTTGACCTATCCTCCCACCTTCTTGTTTGTGTCTCATAGGCATTCTAAACCTTCAGGACCACTCCCTGGATGTCACACCCCTGACACACTCACTTGCCAGTTCTAGAGATCGTCATATATTTGAATATTTGGTCCCCAGTTTGTGGGATCATTTGGCAAGGATTAGGAGGTTCAGACTTGTTGAACCTTGTGTGTCTCTGGGGCCCAGCCCATTATGAGTAGGGCCACACCTGGGCTGGTGATCTTGAGTGCTATAAGAAAGCAGGCTGAACTGGTCTGGTTCATTCCCTTGTCAACACAGACTCTTTTAAGGCTATTTCTAAAACCTCTTTAATTTATATCCATCCTGTAACCCACATATATGCATGTACACTTATAGACATATTTACTATATGCTGTGTGATATGAGAGATAATATTAGTAATTAAGATTGCAATAAAAGAACATATGTTCACCTCTGCCAGTCTACCAAAATAGATTATTTGCAAAAAAAAAAAAAAAAAAAAAAAGAAGAAGAGAATAAAGAAAGCAGGCTGAACAGGTCATGTGGAGCAGCATCCCCCCCACGGCCTCTGCATCAACTCTTGCCTCCAGGTTCATCCTCCCCATTTCTGTTTGAGCTCCTGTCCTGACTTCCTCTGATGACCAACAGTGATGTAGCAGCATAAGCTAAGCAAACCCTTTCCTCTCCAAGTTGCTTTGATCATGGTGTTTCATCACAACAACGGTAACCCTAACTAAGGCAGAAGTTGGCACCAGGCTAGTTGGTGTGTTGCTGTGACAGCCCTGACAGTGTTGATTTAGGGCAGACTGTAGAAGGACTCTGGAACTTTGTGCAAGAAAAGCCATCTAGTGTTCAAAACTTTGTGAGCTGTTCTGTGGGAGCTTGGAAAAAAAAGAGTGTTTAGAGAAATACAGACAATGGAGACCTGACTTGTGAGGGCCTAGGGCAGTGGTTCTCAACCTTCCTAATGCTGAGACTCTTTAATACAGTTCCTCATGGTGTGGTGACCCCCCAGCCATAAAATTCTTTTCATTGCTGCTTCATGACTGTAACTTTGCTACTGTTTTAATGGTAATGTAAATACATCATATGCAGCCCCTGCAAAAGGATCATCCAACCCCCAAAAGGGGTCACAGCCCACAGGTTGAGAACCACTGTTCTAGAGGGACTTCTGAGAATTACCTAAAGATTATCAAGGCTGGCTGCTATTTGGAGTTGAGAATCCGTGGTTCTGGTCAGCTGGGCTAAAGAATTGGCTGTGATTAACAAGAGACCAGAACCACTGAAGTGAAACCTTTGCTCTACTGGGAGTTGATGCTGGTCAGCTGGGACTGAGACATGAGGAGTAAGAAGAGAGCGGGAGCAGCGAGGTGGAATCTTCTGGGCAGTGCTTCCTCAGGGCCAGCACACAGAAGCAGTGTTCAGAGGTGGCCAAGGTTGGACCTCACTCTGGCAGCTTGGTGGTGTAAGCATCACCCAGGTGGTGCTGGTTTTGAAGGCATGAGGGCTCATGGAGACCAGCTGAGGTTTGGGAGAGGCCAGGAGAGGCCATTGGTGAAGATGCAGCCTCAGTGACAGTTGAAGGCTGAGGATTAAAGGGATCATGCAGAGATGCTCAGTTTAGCATTATGAAGAGAGCCTATGAGAGGCTACTGATGAAAGGGAAGCCTCAGCTGCATCAGAGACCCCAGCCTTTTGGAGATGCCAGGACATGGGATGACGACCAAGAACAGTAGCAGTGGTGGAGTGGAGCTAGCTGGAGCCTAGAAGACAAGCTGTGTGGGCGCAGAGGGAGCAGCCTGAGACGACCCATGGTTCTTAGAAGAGCCCAGAAGATCCTGAGTGAATCTCAGATATTAGACAGTGAGTTATTTATACTGTTGTAGTTCTGTTTTGTTTTGTTCAGATTGCAACTGTGCCCTGGTTCGTCCCTTTTGAAGGATGTATTTAGTTTATTTTTGATTGTTCAGGAGCCCACAGCTGGGAGACTCTAAACTTTTAAAAAAGAGATTTTGAAGTTTTACCAAGACTTTGGATTTTTAAAAAAGAATGGATATTTTTAAAGAAACAACTCTTAAAGTGTTTGAATGATCTTATAACTTTTAAAATTTGTAAACTGTTTTATATTGTGATTTTTTTATTAATCTTGGGGATGAACAAGAGTAGAAAGGTTACGGCTTAATAGTGATGTGTTTTTGTGTCAAATTGACAAGAGGTCAGTTGTGTTGTCCAGTTCTATGCCAATTTGACACAGCTAGATTCATCAAAGAGGAGGGAGCCTCAAATGAGAAAAGGCCTCCATAATATCTGTAGGGCTGGGGGCATTATTTAAAAATTAGTGGTTGATGTGGGAAGGCCCAACCCATTGTGCGTGGGTCATCTTAGGCTGGCAGTTCTCGGTTCTGTAAGAGAATAGGCTGAGGAAGCCTTTAAGCAACACCCTTCCATGGCCTTTGCATTGACTTCTGCCTCCAGGTTCCTGTTTGAGTTCCTGCCCCAACTTCCTTCAATGATGGACTATGATGTGGATGTGTAAGACAAACTCTCCCCAACTTGCTTGGTCATCATATTTCATCATAGCAATAGTAACCGTGTTTCATGTCAAACTAGTGATATCACCAGAAAACCCTGAAACAAGTTCTAGGCAAAACAAGAGTGGCGATCAGAGAGAGGCATTTGTGGCACACATTTTTAATCCCAGCACCCAAGAGGCAGAGGCAGGTGCATCTCTGTTTGAAGCCAGCCTGGTCTACATAAAGAGTTCTAGGTCAGCCAGGCCTACATAGTGAGACCTGTGTAAAAAACAGACGGGAGCACTGGAGCCATGAGGCTCTTGTTGCTCTTACAAAGGACCGAGGTTCAGGTCTCAGCAACCAAATGGCAGCTAACAGCCAATCTGACACCTTCTGCTCTTTGGCAGCGCTGCACACATGTGGTGTACAGACATACATGATGACAAAACACCCAGATACATAAAATAAAAAGAATAAATCTTAAAAAGTAAGGTATTTAAATAAGTGCTGATCAGAGGGACAAACAATCAGAACACTGAATCAAAAGAGAACATTGTCCCCTGGTGCTGTGGTTGGGGATGGGAGCTCCCTTTGCCTGCTTTGGATGGGCTGGTGGTGCGATGATGGTTGCTGGCCAATGTCAGTCAAAAAAAACCACTTTAGGACTGGGGATATAACTTAGGGGTAGGGTGCTTTTCTAGCATGTGAAACCTCCAGGCTCAATCCTCAGCACTATATGGGGGGAATAATTGGAGAATCTTAAGTTTGGCAGCAGAGCAAGTACCAGGTGAAGGTTCCCAGATTTGAACCAGTCAAGTTAAAACCCTTTTCTGACAGGAGTTGCTCCTCAGCGTATTTCGCCTATCCTGTTAGTCATCTTTGTGCTGCTCAAAGATACCTAAAAGAAAGGATGTAAAATGATGGTATATTGACTCTGGTCCACATCTCAGAGGTTTCAGCCCATGGTCTGTACTGAGACAGAGCACAGTGGTAGAGAAAGAGAGGATGTGAGGGAGGAGAGTGGTCCTCCTCAGCACAGGCAGGAGCAGGGAAAGACAGATAGAAAGAGGCAGGACACAAGGAATAGCTTTCCAGCTCATGTCCCAATGGTCTACTTCCCCTCTGAAGCCCCATCTCCAAATGCCTAGCCTCATCAATAACACATAATAGACATAATAGTGTGACCCCATCGGTGGATTAGCCATTGATGAAGTGAGATTCCTCATTATGGAGCCACTTCCCCAAAGCCCGCCTCTGAACCTTGCTGTGTTGGGGGTTTTTTAGATGTTTTATTTCCTTTCTATGTGTCTAAATGTGTGCGTGTATGACTTTATGTGCACCACTTGTGGGAAGTGCCCATGGAGGCCAGAATAGAGCATTGGATTCCCTGGGACTGGAGTTAGAGACCTCTGTTTGCCACCATGTGGTTGCTGGGACTGCACTCATCTTCTGTGAGAGTAAATGCTTTTAATCACTCAGCTATCTCCCCAGCCTTCAACACATGAGCCTTTCAGGAAATACCATAGCACCAATGTTTCTGCAGCAAAACATATTATACTGGACAGTAAGTCTTATTCATTGGTAAGCAAGGAAAACTGGTAACCCACCATCAGCTGCTTAGATACTCAATTTTTAGCCATGAACCTACCATTACATTCCTGAGAGTTTTCTCACTTATCTGAACATCTGTTCCATCCACACATTCTGAACCCAACAGATTTAAGCCTCTTCCTCTTCTAGTCAGCACTTGGTGGGTTTTGGGGGAAGGTGTGGGGACCATGGTTGAGGTATTCAGTTACCTCCACAACAATAACATCCAATTACTTGATACAAATTTGAGTGCCATGCGAGATAAGCATCACTTTCATTCTCGTAGTTCACCCCTGTGGACGCCCTTCAGTAGGTCTGGGCTGTGCTTAGCTGGCTCTGCCTCAAGCTGTGGGTCCATCTGCATTCCTCTTCTCTTCGTGCTATGGTTTCGGCCTGCTTCATGTTCATGATGGGGAGTGGCAGCTGACAATGCCAGAAATGCAAGTGAGGAAGCCTGACTGGGTGAACAGGTTTCCAGACTCTGCTGGGCACTCTCTTCCATCCCAGGCTTGGACCAGGAAGTGTGTTCCACCTCTGATCAGAAGGTCTGGGCAGGAATAGTAGAGAACTGGGGCTCAGAGCTTGATTTGCCATGCTCTCCTCTCGCCTAGGCCTACGTGGCCAACATGCTCCCTGCCACCTACTGCTCCCAACCCAGCTTCCAATCACAGCTCAGGATTTTGTGTTCCTATTGACTTTGATGGTTAATCGCAATTGTCAACCTGATGGATTGTAGAATCACGGTGGAAACAAATACTGAGCAAGTCTGTGAGGATTTCTTAGGTCCAGTTAGTAAGCTAGGAACACCTACCCTACTGTGGGTGGTATCATGCCTAGGTCTAGGATCCTGTACTAAAGTAAAAGAGAAAGCTAACTGAACAGAAATATCTGTATTTTACTCTGATGGTGGACACTAACTGAGCAGGTGCCACACATTCTGACTGTGATGCCATCCCCACTAACAAATCTTTCTCTAAAGCTGCCTTTGCAAGATCTTTTGTCCTAGCAACAAGGAAAGCAATACCCAAGGCTTCTTTGATTCATGAACTAATAGACAAGATTTTGGTCCTCCCTAAATTCCAAATTCAGAGGACCTTTAGTACAGACTTTCAGCAGCACAGTTATATTCAAATACTGGAAAATGGTAGGAATGTACATGGCCTTAGAAACTGGCTATAAAAAACAACCAAACCACAAATATACAGTTGGGAATGTAGATACATTGGTAGAGTGCTTGACTAAAATGCATGAAGCCCTGAGTTGGAACCCCAGCACCACAGAAGCCTGGTGTGGTAGAGCAGGAAGTAGACACAAGAGGATCAGAAGTTCAAGGTCATCCTTGGCTATACAGTAAATCCTAGGTCAAAGACAAAAAAAAAAAAATAAAGGAAGGAAGGAAGGCAGGAAGAAACAAAGAAAGAGGAAAAGAAATTCTAATACAGGAAGAAGTATCCGTGTTTCTCTGTTACAGTCAGTTCCACGTGTCCCCTTGCACACACCAATTTGAACGCCTCCAGCCTTTCACTATCATAACACATAGTAAACTACCCCCGAAGTAACAGTGCAAAACATACCCCAGAATTAGAAATTTTCCTTTATTAGATCCTTGCTCTGCCACACAGGAGTGGTTCTCTCCATCATTCTACATGACTCTTGGCTCTGCCATCTTAAAACAATCCTTTCCCACCATCCTTTAAAAACACCTGAAAATATCACTAGAAATACGTGATTTCTGATGGCCAAGAAGTTATCTTGCCTGTCTCTCAAGTGTGTAATGTCTCTGACACAGCACTCCTTCTTATTTCCTTTGAAGTGGTTTGCTCACACTTCTGGAAATATAGCTCGAAGGGATGGAGAAAACACTAAGATATTGAGGTTGACTAGAAGGCAGTTCCTAGAGTCGGTTAGCTCCTGGTGGCTCTGACCTAATGAAGGACTTACCCTTCTGTGAATTCCCACAGTATAGAGTTAGAGGAAGGAACTGAAACAGCGGGACCACTCTGTAAGAAGCAGACCATAGGGCACATACTGGGCATTCTATCTTGTCCTGGCACCTTCCTGTGTTCCTGTTCTCCAGCCGCCATGATATCAACTGTTCTGCTCCGCACATGCTTTCCACCCCTGCCAGGAGAGCAGAAGCCCTGTGAATCATAAGCAGAATCAACCTTCCTCCTTTAAGATGCCGTCCTAGGGCATTTGAACACAGCAGCACAGCAGCCTGGCTAATACAGGCTCTCAGGAAACTCATGGGCTGCTTGTGAATATGGTTCTGTTCCCAACAGCTATCACCACCCTCCTCTTTGATACTGCTTTTCCCTGGCTCTGTTGTAAGTATTTGGGCACATCTGGTTCTGATGGGACTGCACCCTTCATCTTCTGAGGAATACTTGTCCAGTGAGAAAATCTAGCTCGTGCCACCTTGGTGATGTGAGTAGTCTTGATAAAAGGCTTTTAAGTCACCCAGCTGAGTTGGTCTTTTACCTGAGGTTGTGTCTCTGGAAGGTGCCAAGTTTCCTTCCTCTTAAACTAATATGGTGATTTTGGACAGATCAATTTTATTTTCCCAGCTATGCATTTTCTGAGTAATCCATTCCATTCCTTGAATTCTACTTATAAAGCAAGACAGTTCTCATCTGAACTCAGATTTTTTTTTTGGAGACCCCTTGTCAAATGCAGCCTGTAGCAAGTAGCTCATGCACTGAGCCTTTTGCCCAGCATCCCCTACTCTGCTCTGCACCACCAAGCACACCCTCTGCTTTCCAGGCTTTCACAGCCTGCTGCCTTCCTGCTCTCAACATGGTTTCCTCCCCACTCCTGCAGCTGAATGAACAGATTGCTTGCCGTGCACCACTGCAGAAAAAGTCATGTATTTTGGGATTTGTCCCAGAAAGAACCCTTCCATCAACCCATTTTAGCATTTGGCAGTCTTATTCACAGTGATGTTGCATAACAAGCCATGGGGGAAATCTAGTGTCACAAAATACACCCATCTGTCATGGTGCCTGTGGGTCTGCAATGGGGATGTGAATAGAATGATCTAGACTGGGCTTTTTGCCGACCAAAAAGGGTGACATGGAGAGAGAGGCTCGACATAGAAATGGGTTTGTTCAGAAACAGAAGAGAAATTAGAATCCAGAATACACAGGGTCTGACAACCCACAGGCACACTCAGGCGAGCAAGAGAAAATGAGGTTGCATACACTATTTGAAACAATCCAATTATCAGAGACAAGTGTTGGTAATGAGGTGGTGCCTGCCCACAACTGAACAGGTAGACACTGGACCAGCATCTGTATTTCCTGTGTATTTTCTGGGTAAGGTTTCAGTGCGCCTTACGCATGGTTGTGGATTCACAAAGTCCTTGTCACACCTCTAGACATGGGTGTGTGTGTGTGTAGGTCATGAAACTAGAAAAGTGATTTGAGGGGGAGGAAAGGATCTTAATGAAGGGGTACATGGAGTAATGGAACACATAATGAGAAAGAAGGAGTTGGCAGTAATTTGAGAATGAAAGGGACCTGAGTAGGAATGGGGATGGAGGTAGGGAAGGGCACAAAAGAGGACAAAGTGTAAGGACCCATACATGGAGACACTACCCTGTGGGGAAACCCAGAACTTTGTATACTATCCCAAAGCTGTAACTGGAAACAAACAAAACCTTCTCCAGGAGGCTGACCCTTTGCTTGCATACTTGCTGTTCTCATTTGGCCTTGCTTGGGTCTCACACTCCTACAGAATTATTTACAGAGTTTTCTTTGTATCTCTACACTCTGTCTTTGTATAATTTACCCTGTTTAACCACTGGCCTTTTATCTCCTATTTGACTGTGACTGATTCAACTCACAAGCTTAACACACAGGATGTAGAAGTTTTTGGCTACCAAGAGAGGGAGAAAGTGTCACAAAGTTCAGAGTATGGACTCAGAGAGGTGAGAAACCAGGTAGAGGTGTGAACTGCCACTCAGTGTGATAGAGGGACATAGAGAAGACTGACAAAGAGGGGTTGAACACTCTGCTGTGTAGTGGAATTTCATTTGTATTTTAATAATAAAGCTTTCCTGAAAATCTGAGAGTAAAACAGCCCCACTGGTCAGCCTTACAGACCAGACAGTGTTAATATACACCTTTAATCCCAGTAGCCACACTAGTTTGCCATAGAAACTGGGTGGTGCACATCTTTAATCCCAGACCTAGAGAGGATTAAAAAATGGGAGGAATCAGCTTTCAGAGACAGTCTCATTCTGAGATTCCCCGAGGCAGAATCACCATTTCATACTGAGGTCAAGGCAAAAGCCAGTGGCTGACTGCTTTGCTTTTTGGATCTTCAGGTTGAACCCCAATTCACTGCTGCCACTGGGGACCTTATTAATGTGAGTAGCCTGCATTGCCACCTGAGGCCATGGTGATTTCTGGGTCTATGCTGCCACTGAGGGCCATGTCTGGGTCCATGGTCCTACTGTGGCCACCATCTGTGTTGATGTCCGTGGCCTGTGTTGATGTCCATGGCCCGTATTACCACCAAAGGCCAGGCAGACACCAACGATCTGTGTTGCAGCCTGAAGCCATGTTGATGTCCATTATCTGGACTGCCTCCAAGGGCCATGTTTGAGTCCGTGGTCCAGCTACAGCTGGGGGCTGTGTTTGTGGTCTGTACTGTCACCAGAAACCATGTAGAAGCCCATGATCAGTGTACAGGCTGACTGAAAAGAGCAAGGAAGCTACTTTGGCAGTGATATCGATGACTGCAGACACACAGTTGAAAAAGAGGGACATGGAAGGCTTCCATGACAACCCTACCTCCCAAACACCCATCACTCCCAAAAGTAGCAGCCTAAACAGGAAGCCATCAAATAGAACTCTTAAAAAGTGTGATAAGGTTGCTGAAGTGTAGCTCTCTGCAACAAATGGCTTCTGGCAGGGGGGCAGGAGGGGGATGACTCAGTTTTATTTAAAGAGCAGGCCACTGAGAGTTTGACCATGCTCCAGTGAGTATATAGATAACACAAACTGGACTTTAAAATTTTTCTATTTTTTTCGTATCCTTTTTTTTTATTCAAAAAATTTACATTTCCTCCCCTTCTCCCAGTCCCCTCCCACTCCTCCCCACCTCTCCTCCCTCCCCCGCTTCCTTAAAAGAGGGCATGGTACCTTGCCTTGTGGGAAGTCCAAGGCCCTCCCCCCTCCATCCCGGCCTAGAAAGGTGTGCATCCAAATAGACTAGGTTCCCAAACAGATAATACATGCAGAAGAGATAGGTCCTAGTGTCATTGTTGATGGCTTCTCAGTCTGCCCCCATTGTCAGCCACATTCAGAGAGTCCGGTTTGATCATATGCTCGTTCAGTCCCAGTCCAGCTGAATTTGGTGAGCTCCCATTAGTTCAGGCACACTGTCTCAGTGGGTGGACCCTCACAGTCCTAACTTCCTTGCTCATCTTCTCCCACCTTCTGCTCTTCAACTGGACCTTGGGAGCTCAGTCCATTGCTCTGATGTGAATGTGGGTCTCTGTCTTTATCTCCATCCATCAGACGAAATTCATGAGGGTGGCGGTGGACATGGAAGAACCAGGAAGTGAGGATAATTGTGGTACATGATATGAAATTCCCAAAGAAAAAATCAAAATATGCTGAAAAAATAAAAAAGAATGACTGAAGACAATTCTAGTGAGGATAGCCCCAAATTGGGGAGGCAAAAGAAATACCTGAAGGGGGCACCATGGATTTGAACCAGGGACCTCTTCATCTGCAGTCAAATACTCTACCCCTGAGCTATACCCCCTGGCTTGAGAAGAGGTATAATTAGTAGTAGTCTTTACCTAACTGGAATACCATAAACAAGGCAGTCCTATAAGTTGGATGGTGCCGCAGGCCCTCTCTGAATTCTACTTCCCTCTTGTGAAAGTGTTCTTCACTACTTCTCATAATAACTGATTTCAGCCCCCCGATTCGTTGAGTTATACAGCTGAGGATACCCTTAAACCAGCCAAAGATTCATCTTCAACAGTAGCAATTGTGGAGTACTGACTATCAGCTGCCCTGGTGGGTACCTGGCTGTCACTACATGCCAGCATCTTCCTCTGCAAGGAACAGAATTTCAGAGCTTTGGATTTGATGTTTATTTAATAAAAAACCAAGGGTCCTGATAATTTGTCAAGCATACAAGTACTGTGGGACAATGGTCTTGTACCCTTGAAGATTTGTCACTTATATTGGTTTAATAAAACACTGATTGGCCACTAGCCAGGCAAGAAGTACAGGTGGGTTGATCAGAATAGGAGAATTCTGGGAAAAGAAAAGGCTCAGTCTGCAGTGTCACCCAGACACAGAGGAGCAAGATGAGAATGGCTCACTGATGAGGTACCAAGCCACGTGGCTAACACAGACAAGAATTATGGGTTAATTTAAGATGTAATAGTTAGCTAAAAATATGCCTAAGCTATTGGCCAAACAGTATTGTAATTAATACAGTTTCTGTGTGAGTATTCCAGTCTGGGTGGCTGGGAAACAAACAAGCAGCCTCTGTCTACACACAGGCACAATACAGAATTCATGTGAGCGGAATTACGGATAAGTCCAACTTTTAAAAACACACTGTTTATATTTTAAATGTTCATATCAAGCATATTGCTTTTGTTAAAAATAAAATAGTTAGCCGGGTATGGTGGATATCACAACACTCAAAGACTTAGGCAAGATTCTGAGTTTGAGGTTAGCCTAGACTACTTAGTGAGGTTGTGGGTTTTTTTAAAATTGTTTTTCCTTTTAGTTCCTTGCAAAAAATTGTTCCATCTGTAGATTTGTAGGAATTTTTCCTTTAGAGGTAGTCACATAGGCATACTCAGATGTTAAGATTTGTTGCATCCTGGTTTTAATCAGCAAAGAACTAGTGCTGTCTGCATGCTCATCAGAGGCCATTGGTTGAAAAGGTGATGGCATACTCATAGGACAGAATACAACACAACCATGAAAATAAAATGGGTCCTGGGCATGATCAAGGAAGGATACTCAGTGAGGCCATTTCACAAGGAAAGTGCACTGCTGCTATGTGAATGTGAGCTTAGTCTGGTTTGTTCTTTGTCTTTTTTTTGTTGTTTTGTTTTTTTTTTTTTACAGACTTGGCTTGTTATGGACTTTAGAAATGGGCCCTCAAAATGTAACTCAAGTTTCTCTTGAATTCTCCTCCCTCCTCCTTTCTCAGCCCCCTGAGTGCAGGGATTACAGGCAGTTACCTCCCCACTCACCTCCATTACAGCAGTTACCACCCCACTCACCTCTATTACAGCAGTTACCACCCCACTCACCTCCACTATAACAGTTACCTCCCCACTCACCTCCATTACAGCAGTTACCACCCCACTCACCTCCATTACAGGAGTTACCTCCCCACTCACCTCCATTTTAACTTTTTAAACCATAGTATATTAGTTACTTTTCTCATTGCTTTGGTCAAATATCTGAAAAACTTTTCTCAAGGAAGGGCAGGTTTATTTTAGGTTGCAGTTTGCAAGAAAACACTTCATTATGGCATGGAGGCAGGAACCTGAGGCATCTGGCTACACTGCACCTGCAGTCAGGAAGCAGAGAAAGACACATGCTGGTGCTCAGCCTGCTTCTCCAGCACTCAACCCAGGGTATGGTGTCACCTACAGTTGCCACCCAGCTGAACTTAGCCCCTCACAGATTCGTTAGGCTAATTGTGGTTAGTTTCCATGGGTATGCCAAGAGGCTTGCCTCCTAAGTGATCCTAGATCCTGTCTACTTGACAGTCAATATTCACCACTGCAGATAGTTTGATTAAAAACAAACAAACACTTGAGCTACCAAGATGGCTCAGTAGTAAAGACAGTTGCTGTCGAGGCCGAGTTTGATCCCCAGGACCCACATGGTGGAAGGACAAGACCAACTCTCAAAAGTGCCCTTTAATGTATCCACGTGTGCCATAGCAGACACTGCTGTAGAGTAATAAAGAAGAAATTAAAACTTAGGCATCTATATTTAAAAAGGTCAAAAACAGGGTATGAGTAGGGGGCACCTGGATTTGAACCAGGGACCTCTTGATCTGCAGTCAAATGCTCTACCCCTGAGCTATACCCCCTGATACTAATATACAACTTAATTAATATCCTTCACTTCCAGAGTTACACCCACATAAAGAAACTATGGAGGCACAGGTGCCCCAATACAGGAACCTGGCCACTGCAGGATCAGCCTTTGCTCTCTTTTTCAGCTGTGTCAATAATTCAGTAATCTCAGGCTAATGGAAACAGAGAGTCATTGGCAGGAATGTGAGTAGTTCATGGCACAAAGGGAGGCATGGTGTCACACATTCATGAAGCATGAAGGAAGCCAGGGACCAGGACTTTAGCCAGTTTGGTTAGAGAGTCACCGGAGTTGCACCATGAACACTAGCCATAGTCACTGGTTGATATATAGCCTGAGCTTTATCCCCCTGGGATGATTCAAGGCCACCCATCATCTATGCAGCTTCCTAACACTCATGGCCTTACATGAGAACATGCCATTGGCCAAGGCATTACCTGTTATACTGGATAATGTCATGATCAACTTGATGAGGCTGTCAAGACCAGAAGTCTGGACAAATATATATGTTGGATATACATGTATTTTGGGGATGTGACCATATTTTTGTAGACTTTGAAAAAAACCCATTGCTCTCAATAAGGTGTATTAGTGGGCTCTGTAGCTGTTGAAGTCTTAAGAGAAAAAACGTCACTCATGTCTCTAAAGAAGAGGAAACATCACCATCTATGGACTGTGGGATTGCCCAGATAAAAATGTTCTCTTATCCCTGTCTTTGTCTCCCTTCACTCTTCTGTTTTATTCTCTCTGGACAGCCTTTATTAAACACACATATCCAGACCTACGTATCCTATCTGCCACTGTTGTCTTCTCTCACCAAATTCCCATGCAGAATTTAATGTGGATGAAAAACCAGGACTAGAAACAATGTATTCAATGAAGAAAAGTCAAGGGGCACCCGGATTTGAACCGGGGACCTCTTGATCTGCAGTCAAATGCTCTACCCCTGGGCTATGCCCCCATCTGTTTTATACATATCTAATAAATATTCTAAAACTGCATGGCCACTCCCTGACTGTTGACATCTGACAGGTACACTTGCCAGTGCTCTTCCATATGAGGCCCAGCCTTGACCTACCTCTGTATGTGTGACTGTCACATCCTCATGACCAGCATCCTCCTGCCCTAGTTCCCAGCAGAGGCAGTCACATTAAAAATCTTGGAATCCAAGGGCTGGAGAGATTGTTCAGTGGTTAAGAGAGCATTCATTACTATTGCAGAGGACCCAGGTTCAATTCCCAGCACCCAGCAGCTCACAACCATCTGTAACTCCAGTCCAAGGGGACCTGATTCCCTTTTCTGACCCTGGCAGATGATAGGCATGCACATGGTACCCAGACATTTATGCAAGTAAAATACCCATATGTATAAAATAATAAAAAGCATCATAGAGTCCTACAGACAAATACCATTTAGACTCACATATAAGAGCTCGACCCAGAAAGTCAGCTGTTCAACCTATGGAGGTAAAGGAAAGGGCAGGCCTGGGCAAAAGCAAAAGTTCTTGGTACTCATCTCAAAACTGATGCAGACTCTTTGGGAAGGGGAGCTAGGAGAAATGTGTGTCTGTCAAACTTAATGATAATTCTCACTCATAGACAGATTAGAGATATTTACTTGATCTGTGACCTTTCATATTGTAGGCATGAAAAAAATCACTGTCATTCAATTCACTTCAAAAGGCAATACACCTCATTAGTAACCAAGTCACACCCAGGACCCACATTTATGCCTAAGTGGCCTCTTTGAAAGGTGTCCTGGGGCCATAGACAAACTGCCTGATTTGTCTCTTTTCCTCCTTACTCTCCATTTGCAGGCAGAAGTTATCCTAAGAAAGGATCTGTCCACAGAGGTTTAGAGGGCTTGTTGGGCTGCAGCTTGATGGTGTTGCCAGCATGTCACTACACCAGGAAGGGCCACCAGGTGACGGTCACCAAACAGGAGCAGCTTCAGATAGGGACAAAGGCTTTCTCCCTGATCTGTGCTGGCTAACCCAGTACTACCATGGGCCATGACTTCTCAGCTCTCGTGCATTAGTGGGACACGACTGGCTTTATCCTTTATCCAGAGGTCTCCATCTGCTCTCAGCTCTCCCTGCCCTTTCTCACAGACCTATCTCTGGACTCCTAGAAACCTGCCCTACCCAGGGCTCTCCAGCCTCCTCCTCAGGTCCTGTGGGGCACCTCATTTTGGAAAATTGAGTCCACCTCTCTCCTTCCCTCCTAATATCTTCTTTTACATCACCCAAATCTTACACCACCCTCTTGACCGCACTCTCAACTACTGCCCATTCACGTAGAACTAGTTTTCTGACTTTTTACTCTCTGCTTTTCTCATTTCCTAGTCCTGGGTCTGATAGGGAGATATTTTACTGGAGAGTTCATGACCTGTCCATTCAGTCCTGCTGTAAGAATAGGAACCAACATGAAAACAGGCTTTATAACACCCAGAGCTCGGCATCAGGATGCAGTCAAGTGGGGTCAGGGCTCTCTTCCATGGGGACCTTCTGGTGCCACGTTTTTTTCCATTCAAAAATTTCCACTTCCTCCCCTCCTCCCATTCCCCTCCCACTCCCCCACTCATCCTCCCCACCTCCAGCCTTAAGATAGAGCAGGATACCCTGCCCTGTGGGAAGTCCAAGACCCCCCTCCATCCAGGCCTAAAAAGGTGTGCATCCAAATAGACTAGGGTCCAAAAAAAGCCAGTACATGCAGTAGGAACAAGTCCCAGTGCAATTATCAATGACTTCTCTGTTAGTCCCCATTGTCAGCCACATTCAGAGAGTCCGGTTTGATCACATGCTCATTCAGTCTCAGTCCAGCTGGATTTGGTGAGCTCCCATTAGATCAGGCACACTATCTCAGTGGGTGGACCAACCCCTCGCGGTCCTGACTTCCTTACTCATCTTCTCCTTCCTTCTGCTCTTCAACTGGACCTTGGAGCTCAGTCCAGTGCTCTGATGTGGATCTCTGTCTCTATCTCCATCCATCGCCAGACAGAGATTCTATGGTGATATTCGAGATAATCATCAGTGTGATTATGGGGCAAGGCCAGTTCAGGCACCCTCTCTTCTGCTGACCAAGGACCTAGCTGGGGACATCCCCATGGACACCTGGGATTCCCTCTAGAGCCAAGTCTCTTGCCAACCCTAAAATGGCTCCCTT
>PVIU01027547.1:0-20308 GCA_004026605.1 Ondatra zibethicus | reverse complement strand
TCCTCCTCCTCCTCCTCCTCCTCCTTCTTCTTCTTTTTTGAGACAAGGTCTCTTTAAACAGCCCTGGCTGTACTGGAATTCACTTTGTAGAACAGGCTGGCCTCAAACTTATAGTGATCCACCTGCCTCTGACTCCCGAGTGCTGGGATTAAAGGCATTCAGCTACCATACTTGCCCCCTATTTCATACTTCTTAATGTATCCATTTAATACTGCCAACTGTAAGAGTAGTCAGGGAATGAGGAAAAGGACAAAGACAGCTTAAGGTAACTTGTTCAACATCACACGGTCAGCAAGAACCCAAGCCCAGGTCTCTTGACTCTGAGGTCAGTAACGCTAGTTATTTCACTTATACCCCCTTATCCCTTCCTTTATGTGCTTTTGCTTAAGTTATGTTCTTATTTAGGATGAATTCTGTCTGCTTAATCTCATCATCTTTTAAGATCTGCTCAAATTCTATTGTCTAACATAAAACCTTCCTCAACCAGGTCAATTTCCCAAGTTTTCTCTCCTTTTTCTGAACTTCAATTGCTTTTGTGGACAATAACTTACAAACCAGCACTTAACAACAATCTTGAGCCATCAAAGTATTTTATATCACTTCATTATATTTTATAAGAATTAAATTCTCAGCTGGATAGGAATAGGTCAATATTCATTTCTATTCCACCTAGTTCTTAGCACTGTGTTTTAACAAAAATTGACTTAAATACTGGCTATTTTAGGCAGCCTTTTGAGGAAAACAATTATGATAATGTCATTAACTTACCAGCCTTATGTTGTCCTCTGGGCGGAGTAATAAGAACATTGCTTGAAGATGTTGTTGGAGATCACCTGGTGAAATTTACAAAGCAAAGGATTATTAGTCTCCATTCAAAAATCAACAGAGAGGCCAGGCGATGGTGGCACATGCTTTTAATCCCAGCACTCGGAAGCTAGAGGCAGGTGGATCTCTGTGAGTTCAAAGCCAGCCTGGGCTAGAGAGCTAGTTCCAGGACTGGCTCCATAGCTACTGAGAAATTCTGTCTTGAAAACCCCCCCAAAAAAACAAAACCAAAACCAAAACAAAACAAAAGATTCAAGATTCTAGTACTCAGGAGGCAGAGGCAGGAAGATCTCTAAGTTCAAGGCCAGCCTAGCAGGTTCCAGGACAGCCAGGGCTACACAGAGAAACCCCCATCTCAGAAAACTAAAACAAAAAAGGATTTAAGACAATAAGGATGATGCTAGGCATTGTGGCACATGTCTTTAATCCCAACACCCAGGAGGCTGAAGATGGTGGATCTCTATGAATTCAAGGACAACCTGGTATACCTAATGCCAGCCAGGGCTATGTGGTGAGACCCTGTCTCAAACAACAACAAACCAAAACCAAAAGAGACTAAGGATAAAAAAACAAAATATAACAAAACCCTGTGAAAACTCATACTTTGTAAGTTTGTGGCAGAATATATACACATATTTAAAAAGAAGAGGGCTGGGCAGTGGTGGTGCACGCCATTAATCCCAGCACTCGGGAGGCAGAGGCAGGCAGATCTCTGTGAGTTCGAGGCCAGCCTGGTCTACAAGAGCTAGTTCCAGGACAGGCTTGATAGCTACAGTGAAACCCTGTCTCAAAAAACCAAAAGAATAATAATAATAAAAAGAATAGGAATTTGAACACAGCTATACTGTATAGGGGGAAAATGATTCTCACAGAAAACATGGGCTATTAAGTGAAAATCACCAGTACTAGGTATGGGTTCTCTCTCTACATGCTATTAGTCAGGGAGACTTTACAGGCATCCCCAAAAATACAGGCTATTGTTATTGCTCTTAGCTGCCTACAGAATTAGATAGTATGTCCCTACTGCTGAAGACATAATAGACTTTGGCTGTAGGACATAGAAATCAATCTGGAATTGGCCTGAAAATTTCTCTCTGCTGACTGATTTTTATAGTGCTAGAAGGTGCCATGCAGGCCACTGTGGGGAGGAGACATGCAGCCAATCCTGCATGCTGCAACACTGGCCTCCCAGACAAGATGCACCCACTGGTGCAACAGTGGCACAAAGGTGAGGTGGTAACCAACTGCTTTTAGATTGAATATGAGGCTTGTTCTACATGAAAGAATTTAGGCCTTGTACTGTAAACCTGGCCAAAAGCCCAAGGTTCTGAAGGGCATAGGCTCTGGGGGAAGAACCTATTTACTATTGTTTTCTTAAACAACAAGTTGTTGAACTACCTTTTTAATATTTATGCTTATACCCATAGATGAGCATTGCCCTCAGCATTGATCAGAGAGGCTTCTTTCTGCAGTGGCCAAGAGTAATGCACACTCCTAACTGGGCAAGGTGCTGCAGTGGTCAACAGTTAACGTACACTCCTAACTGGTTGAGGTGCTGAGAGGATCTGCTGAGGGCTCATCCCAAAATAGGGCACCTATCCACCTCTCATGTCTTGACAGAAGTTCAGGAAAACTGCAGAAGGGCAGAAAGAATGTAAGAGCCAGAGGATAGGAAGGAATGTGAGATGCTGGGCATCACACCCTGGAACTCATTGCAGCTATGGTTACCAGCACAAGATCAAGTCAAACAAGTAAACATTCTAACAGGCAGCACTAACTGGACTTAGTGGGTTATTAACAAAAAAAGGGAAAGGCCATCAAAGGGAAAGGAGCATGTGCTAGAGGAAGTGGGAGGGAGGAGTTGGGAGTTCCTGGGGGAGTAGGAAGGACAGTTGGGGATGCACACAATCAAGGCTGTTTACATGATGAAACTGTCAAGGAATAACTAAAAGTATTCTATAAAAAAAGAGGGGCTGGAGAAATGGCTCAGGATTTAAGAACACTTGCTATTCTCTTCCACAGGACCTGGGTTTAATTCTGACAACTACCTATAACTCCAGCTTCAGGAGATTTGATGCTGCTGACCCCCTCAAGCATCTGCAATTATGTGTACACACCCACATGTAGACATACACCTATACATAATTAAAAATAAGTCTTTAGCCGGGCGGTGGTGCGCACGCCTTTAATCCCAGCACGCAGGAGGCAGAGGCAGGCGGATCTCTGTGAGTTCGAGACCAGCCTGGTTTACAGAGCTAGTTCCAGGACAGGCTCCAAAGCCACAGAGAAATCCTGTCTCGAAAAACCAACCAACCAACCAAACAAACAAAAAAACAAATCTCCTTCCATCTCTATTACAGAAAAAAGAAAAAGAAATACAAATATACAGAAATCATCTTCATTTCAGGCCTGGTGGCATATACCTTTCATCCTGGCACTCAAGAGGCAGAAGCAGGCAGGTCTCTAAACCCAAGGCCAGCCTCATCTATTTAATGAGTTCCAGGACAGGCTCTAAAGCCACAGAGAAACCCTGTCTCGAAAAACCAAACCAAACCAAACCAAACCAAACCAAACCAAAATAAAATAAAATAATAAAAATAAGTCTTTAAAAAGGACAGATGAGTTAAAAAAAAGATTTAAGACCAAGTTTATTTTCTTTCTTCATTTCCCCATTCTGTACTAGAAGTCTGAAGATTTGGCTAACAGGAAACAGATAATATGCTGTTACAAATGAAGACACTCTAAGAACCCAGGGCTTTATTGCTACTCACCTATGGCACTTTTAAAAGAGCTTTAAGATGTTTGATACAGCCACATAATCATGGATGCCAGCATAGCTTGTTTTCACACTAGGCTTAAAACCTACGTATATAATTTCCTTGTGTTCACATCATAGCTTTTAAATAGGACATTAGCTGTACACGAAGTAGTGTGAGAGTAGAAAAATGCAGGTAGGCATGTTTAAAAGGTTGACAAGTCTGGAAACCTTTTCTCATTTTTTCTCAAAGAGAAATTTTTGCTTCCTTCCCCATTTCACTGCTTGCTTCTGACTAATACCAGTGTAACAGAAGCCTTTAATTTCCAAATTGAAAAGAAGATCCATCTATTCTACTATGTTTCAAGCCCAGAGATACAATCTGAAGAAGCAGGATAGGTTCCCAGGCATAAACCCAAGAGATATGAAAATACATGTGCAGATGAAAACTTACATGCAGGTTCGTGTTCATTATTTATAACAGTCTACAATTCTAGCCCTTGGGAGGAAGACAGAAGGATTAGGAGCTCAAAGTTAACTTTGAATACATGGTGAGTTGCATAAGATCTTGCCTCAAAAGAAACAAACAAATAAATAGGTACCTCTCCCCCCCAAAAAAACCCCCACAAAACAACAACAACAACAACAAAAACCAAGTTTATACCAGGTATAGTGGCTCACAAGTACAATCTCAATGCACAAGAAGTTGAGGCAGGAAGATCGCTGTAAATCTAAGGCCATTTTGGGTTACAGAATGTGATTCTATCTTAAAGAAAACAACAACAACAAAACCCAAAAAAAAAACCCTAAAATCAGGGCCAGTGATATATTGAAGCAGTAGAGGGCTTGCCTTACATGAAACAAGGCTCCTAGGTTCCATCCTTAGCACAATGAGGCAACAAACACCACCACAAACCTAACCTAAGTTCCTCTTGAAGACCATGAGGGGTAGCCTTGGAAAAGACTTTCAGGATGCAGAACCTCTGGAGAACCTTGAACAGCTGGGCAAAATTTCTCAAGGCACTAGTGGTAGAAAGATCCAGCTGGCTTATTTCAAAGCCAGGCAAAACCCAGGACTATTCCTTCTGCTGTGAGGCCTCTTATCTGAGCTGTATATCTAGAAGTTTAGTTTCCTTACCTGTGAAAAGTTAGCTATGAGCAAACAAGGTATTATTTCCTACAGGGAAATCCAAGTTTACAGAGACCAACAGGCAGTATACCTCTAAAGTCCTCCTTTACTATATACTCTACACACAGTTCACCAATAGTGAAGTGCAGATCAAGTTTGATTAAAGAATTTTCATCATTTTCCTTTTAAAGATACTTAGATGTTTGCTAATAATATAATTTTTAAATTGACAAACAGTATTTGGATATTTTAAATGCCCAGATTAAAAAAAATCTAGGCAGATTCAAGAAATATGCATAGGAATATACCATCAGACACTGTAAGCCCTTGATGTACGCTATTCTACTTAGCCAAGGCAATTTATGTGAAGATTTGGATTGTGTGAACTTCATTTCTACATATATCACCTCATCTGTCTAGTTTGGATCACAAGTCAATTCCATGCAACCCGACTTTCTCTTTTTACCTACATGAACAATGTCAAATAGAAATATTTGAGTGTGAAAATTTCATCCAAAAATAAAAAAAAAAAAAAGTCAACCAGGACCAGGCAGGAGCTTGAAAAGCAGATAACCCCACTAACTCTTCCATGCCAGGGGGTAATCCACCCAGAATATAAGAAGTCAAGCGCTTGTCTTCTTTCTACTGTCAGAAATATCCACATCTGACAGAAATAAAAAGCTGAGCTTAGATCATTTCCTTTGTGTATTCAGACTTCCTGCCAAAGTGCTCATCCCTACCTATGATGGAGGATACTGAGGAGGAAGCACTGTGACAGTAAACCCAAGCTAATTTTCAAAAGTTTTCTCTCCCTTACTTAAAAAAATTGTCATTGCCAGAGAGTTTTGGCGGAAGTTATTAACATGGCCTAGGGAAACTAGTTATAATTGTGGACTGCTACACTTCTAATGAGATGAAAGCCCAAACAAGAAGCAGCACAGACAGCCTCTAAAGTAGCTGAGATTATTTTGATTATAGCTAAACTCAACTATTGACTCAATAGGATCCAGTATTTCTTGCTTTCACCTCTGATCTGTAAGCTCAAGTTCAATTATTTGTAATCTCTTCTACTCTGGGAGGGCACAAGTCAACAAAGTTAAGGTAAAGGGCTGTGTGGTTAGCTTTACCTGTCAACTTGACAGAGCCTACATCACCTGAGAAGAGAGTCAGTGAGGGACTGCCTACATGGTGCAGCCTGAGGGTGTGTATCCAGGGGACTGTCATAATTAAGTTAACTGATGGGGTAAGACTCAGCACACTTTGGGTGGCACCATTCCCTAGGCAGGTTGGGTCCTAAACTGAGTAAGAGTAGAGAAACTGAGCTGAACACAAGCAAGCAAGAAAGTGAGCATGTATGCATTCATTTCTCACTGCTCTTGACTGTGGATCTGATGTGACTACTGTTTGAAATTTCTGCCTTGACTTCCCTACAATAATGGGATAATCTGGAATTATGAGCTAAAACAAACTCTTTCTTCATAGAATTGCTTTTTGTCTAGACAGTTTATCCTAGCAACAAAAAGGAAATTAGAACATATATGTGCAGTTTTACCTGCATGCTTGTTGCGTCTGTGGCTGATTCTTGGTGTAGACGAGCCATTCCCCCGTGGTAGAAAAAGGGCAGCACCTTTGACAGTTAAAAAGCTCTCGCTGATGCTGCAACGAAGAAGTTAAGAGAAACATTACTTAAGGATGGAAAGTAAAGGGAGACCCAGTTTAGGATCTTTCTTTGCCTTATCCAAAGTTCCAACTTCACAGGGAGGCTGGAAAGGCAGAGGCAGGCATCTGATCTCTGTGAACTCAAGGCCAGCCAGCCTGGGCTATAAAGTGATTTGCATGACAATCAGGGCCAGCCAACAAACAAAATGAAAAGGAAATTAAACAATAATAACAACAAACCCAAATTAAAAAATCACAAAAAAATTAAAAATAAAAAACCCAAACCAAACCAAAACTCAGCAATTTCAAGAGTAGAGATTATTCTGGTTGCTCACAATAGTCCCACCTACTCTAGATAATTTTTCTAAAACAAACTTAAAATATTTTATTTAAATTACATGACAGAAATTAAGAACAACTTTAAATAAATAAAAGGGAAAAGGCTCTAGAACTAAATTGTAAGGTCTGAATCCCAGCTCTATTGCTGTGTGGTTATTTACTCTTCTATAAAATGAAGTTATGAGAAGTTAATGAACATACAGCTTCCTTAGGTGTTACCTGGGTTCACAGAAGTAAGCTCTCCCTAACCGCAAAACAGGGTTTCTCTGTGTAGCCCTGGCTGTCCTGGAACTCGCTCTGTAGACCAGGCTGGCCTTGAAACTCAGAGATCCACCTGCCTTTGCCTCCCAAGTGCTGGGATTAAAGGTGTGCACCACCAATGCCCGGCAGAATTAAGTTCTTAATAAATATTAAATATTATTAGGATTATCAGTGATAGTATTTCAATGGTGTTCTGATAAGACATAAAAAGCTTCCTGTTTTCTTTTTCAAAATTAAGTTTTGTTTTTAATTTTTGTGGTGCTAGGTCCTGATCAAGCCCAGGGTCTTATATATATTTGGTAATTACTTTATTACCAATTGCCCTGAATGCTTCAATATTTATTTTTAACAGAGTCAGAGTTTGAAAGAATACTTAAACACACACATACACCATTCTCAAGTGTGAACTCAAAATTGTATTCTCATTAAATAGAACAGTGGTTACCAAAACCTGCAAAGGATAATATGAAGGGGGGACAAAAAGGGGATGAGGGCTGGTGGGTACAGGAGTCTAGCTGGATAGGACAAATAACTTCTAATGTTTTATAGCACAGTAGCATAACTATGATTGATTACAAGTGTACACTTTAAATTAGCAATAAGATTTTGATGGTTCCTAAAAAAGGAAATGATAAATGTCTAAGGTGATGACTATGACTTTTGAGCACCCAGACCTATCACTGAACACTGTCTACATGGGTTGGAGAGATGGCTCCCTAGTTAAGAGCACTTGCTCTTTCAGAGGACCCAGGTTAAATTCCCAGTACCCATATGGTGGCTCAACACCATTCAGTTCCAGGGGATTCAACAAGCAAACATATGGTGCACTCACATGTATATAGGCAAAACATTGATGCACATAAGTAAAAATAAATAAATCTAAAGAAATAAAAACTGTATACGGGTATCAAAATATTACATGGTCTACAAGAGCTAGTTCCAGGACAGGCTCCAAAGCTACAGAGAAACCCTTACAGGTGTAAGATGGAATCTCAGAGTTGTTTTGATTTGCATTTCTCTGATGACTAAGGATGTTGAGCATTTCCTTAAGTGTCTTTCAGCCATTTTAGTTTCCTCTGTTGAGAGTTCTCTGTTTAGGTCTGTATTTCATTTTTTTTTTTTTTTTTTTTTTTGGAGACAGGGTTTCTCTGTAGCTTTGGAGCCTGTCCTGGAACTAGCTCTTGTAGACCAGGCTGGTCTCAAACTCACAGAGATCCGCCTGCCTCTGCCTCCCGCGTGCTGGGATTAAAGGAGTGCGCCACCACTGCCTGGCTTGTATTCCATTTTTTTTATTAGATTATTTGTTCTTTTGATGACCAATTTCTTGAGTTCTTTGTATATTTTGGAGATTTTGTTGAGGTCTTTGATACATTTGGACTTGAGTTTTGTGCATGGTGATAGATATGGGTCTATTTTCATTCTTCTACATGTTGATATCCAGTTATGCCAGCACCACTTGTTAAATATGCTTTCTTTTTTCCACTTGATATTTTTTGCTTCTTTATCAAAGATCAGGTGCTTGAAGATGTGTGGATTGATATCCGGGTCTTCTATTCGGTTCCATATAACACATTTTTAACTGGAATTATTTCTACTGCTCTAATGGAACAGTCCAGGAAGTTGGAGGGAAACTAGGATGAATTAATTTCTGATCCTGTATCTTTTGAGCCCTTGCTGTGTTTCTAGTGGTGTTTCTTTCCAGTGCTAAGGATACAGTGAGAGCAAGTGGGGCCTTTGCACCCATGAGCTTATATGCTGATAATTGCAATAAAGAACACAAGTGAATAAATAATTTAGTTCACAAAAATATCCTGAAAAGAACAAAACAGGACAACAGGATAGAATGTGATTGGGATAAAGAAAAGGGGCATGGTGATAGTGGAGCTGAGATCTAAATACTGATCAGCTGAGAAGAATCAAGTAGGGAATGATAAGTACAAAGGCCTTGAGAAGAGGGCCTGAAATACTGGAGTCAGAACAGCAGGGATAGGCCATAGTAAACAAGATGAGGCGGGTAGCTTAAGGTCAGAAGTAACTTGCTAAACTGTAGGCTGTTTCATGGGCCGGGAAGGCCAAGATGCAGACTGGCTCTTCATTTTTAAGTATGAGGGGAAGAAGCATTTACAGAGCTGTACCCAGTGACACTGTAATCAGAATAAACCTTTTTTTTTGGGGGGGGGGGTTCAACCTGAAGATCAGACAAGCAAAGCAGCCAGCCAGTGGCTCTTACCTCTACCTCAGTAATCGGAATATACTTTAAAGCACTTTGGCTGCAGTTCGATGAGTGAGTAGCAGAGGGGCAAAAGTGGTTGCAGACAGAACTGCTGAAAGGCTTTTGCTGATACACTGTTTGGGATTTGATTCACATTAGAGACAAAGTGAAGGAGATGAAGATAGATGATGAAGATAGAAAATTAGCCAAGAACTAAAGCTAGAATGTGATAGAAATATGGGCAGTCATAAATTCTTCCTACTTTAAAAAAAAGATTTATTTACTTATCTATTTATTTTGTGTGTGTGTGTGTGTGCATGCCTGTGTATATGTATATGCACCAAATGTGTTTAAGTGCTTGAGGAAGCAAGAAGAGGTTGATTGACCTGGAACTGGAGTTACAGGCAGTTGTAAGCCAATTAATATAGTATCAGGAGCTAAACCTGAGTCATCTGCAAAAGCAGCAAGAACTTTAAACCCCTGCATCATCTCTCCAGCCTTGTTACCACCCACCCCTGCGCACGTGCACGCACGCACACGCACACACACTCACACTACTCTTCTGTACCTTTAAAAGGTTTGTTTTGTCAAGTCCAAATGGATCAAAGACCTCAACATAAAGCCAGCCACACTGAACCTCACAGAAGAGAAAGTGGGAAGTACACTTGAACACATTGGGACAGGGAACCACTTTCTAAATAGAACCCCAGCAGCACAGACACTGAGAGAAACAATTAATAAATGGGACCTCCTGAAACTGAGAAGCTTCTGTAAAGCAAAGGACATGGTCAACAAGACAAAATGACAGCCTACAGAATGGGAAAAGATCTTCACTAACCCCACATCAGACAGAGGTCTGATCTCCAAAATATAAAAAGAACTCAAGAAACTGGACACCAAAATATCACATAATCCAACAAGAAAACGGAGAACAGACCTAAACAGAGAACTCTCAACAGAGGAATCTAAGATGGCTGAAAGACACTTAAGGAAATGTTCAACATCCTTAGTCATCAGAGAAATGCAAATCAAAATAACTCTGAGATTCCATCTTATACCTGTAAGAATGGCCAAGATCAAAAACACTGATGACAACTTATGCTGGAGAGGTTGTGGGGAAAAGGAAACACTTCTGCATTGCTGGTGGGAATGCAAGCTGGTACAACCCCTTTGGATGTCAGTGTGGCGATTTCTCAGAAAATTAGTAAACAACCTTCCTCAAGACCCAGTAATACCACTTTTGGGTATATATCCAAAGGATGCTCAATCATGCCACAAGGACATGTGCTCAACTCTGTTCATAGCAGCTTTGTTTGTCATAGCCAGAACATGGAAACAACCTAAATGCCCCTTGACTGAAGAATGGATAAGGAAAATGTGGTACATTTACACAATGGAGTACTACACAGCAGAAAAAAATGACATCTTGAATTTTGCAGGCAAATGGATGGAGCTAGAAAACATCATTTGAGTGAGGTAACCCAGACCCAGAAAGACAGTTATCACATGTACTCACTCATAAGTGGTTTCTAAACATAAAGCAAAGAAAGCCAGCCTACAAATCACAATCCCAGAGAACTTAGACAACAATGTGGACACTAAGAGAGACTTACATAGATCTAATCTACATGGGAAGTAGAAAGTATAAAAAGACAAGATCTCCTGAGTAAATTGGGAACATGGGGACTTTGGGGGAGGGTTGAAGGGAGGAGGGGAGAGGCAGGGAGGGGAGCAGAGAAAAATGTAGAGCTCAATAAATATCAATAAAAAATGTATAAAAATGTGTTATAGAGTATACTGGGTGTGGTGGTGACTTTTTTTAATTCCAGCACTTGAGAAGTAGAGGCAGATCTCTTGTGAGGCCAACTTCTGGTCTACATAGTAAGTTATAGGCTAAACAGGGCTGCATCATGAGACCCTATCTCATAAAAAAAGGTGTTATAGAACTGCATGTACGTAGTAGATTAGTGGGTCAGAAATGAAATTATTTATGGTAAGTAAGTGGGCAAGCTGAAATCAGCAGCTTTACAATGCTCAATTTTGGCTCAATCTCATGCTTCAATAAAGTGGTATGCGATTGATAAAATTTTTGAGGTTGTAAGCAGCCAGAGAGATTGGACACACACACACACAAAAAAAAACAAAAAAAACAAAAAAAACAAAAAACAAAACACATTAAGAATCTATAGATGTCATTTTAAAAACTTTCATGCTGGCTAGGAGAGGCTGCCTTGATTTTGTTTTGTTTTCATCTTTAAATAAAGCACTGTTCTCTTGTGGTCTGTTGAGCAAGCCCTGTCTCCTGTTACATCCGTGGTGTGCACATGCCCCTGTGTTGTGGACCAGTTTCACTGACATTATGGGAACAATGTAAAACAAAATGTCTGAGTGACAGGATGAGTGGGGTACACCACAGACAGGAAATGAAATTCACACTTCTGCCAACACAGCAACTGTCTGCTTTACTAACTGAAAAAACAAAGTAAGTTAAATAGTCTACCTACTCACTAAGCAAAGCTAACAGCTTTGGGCACTTTGGTTCTCAGTGAACACAGCAGTTTTCTATGCCTACAAAAGAAGTATTTGCCGAGTGAGAGCGTGGCAGCTGAGCACACTCCAGTCACTCCTTTTGTGAGACACAAGTAGTTTCCTTTGACAAACAGCAGCTGAAACTAACTTCCTGGTTTGGGGAGTCTGTAACACTTTTGTTGCTTATGTGTTAAAGAATATTTATGAACATTTTTTTTTGTTTAAACAGTTAAATGTGCTTTTCAAAATGCATGTAGTGTTTTCACAAAAGTAATAGTGGGGGCAATGGCCTTAGTTAATTCAAAGGTGTTTGGATTCTATAAATTCATGATTAGAAAGAACAGGAGCATCTGGGGATGTAGCTCAGTTTGAAAAGTGCTTGTTTAGCATGTACAAAGTACTGAGTTTGATCCCCAGTACTGCAGACTGGATGTGGTGACAGTGACATAAATTTGTAAAAACAGATCAGGGATCATACCCACATAGGGATAAGGGAAACCAGTCTTTCTATTAGGCTCATTTGCACAAATACCAATAAATGCACAGCAGACCCAGCTGGGCCAGACAGAAGACTGTGACTAAGTGTGATAGAGGATCCCTGACCGTGGCACTCAACACACTCTAGATGACACATCCCCATCTATGGCCCTAGATATAAGTCCTCAGTGATGACAAAAGTGACATACTGTTGGTAAAAGAGGGATCAGGGATAACAAGTGGCTGACTACATTTTATTATTCCTGATGTGTGTGTGGGAGTGAAGTAAATCATGCTATCAAAGATGAACAGAAGCACAGCGGTCAAAGTGGTAAAACAAAATTTGTAATCATTTAGCTTTGATGAACCAGATTAAACACTTCGTATTGAATAAAATTATATGTAAGTGTAATTTCATGTCCTTCAGGGTACGGTAAGAAGCAAGAAGAAATCGAGTTATGCCACTATCAGTGTTTCTGAAACAGCTGTTCAAAGATTCAGTAGATGGAATTGCTCTTTAAAAATCTGTTGAAGGGGCAACCTGGTGGTTCAATGGTAAAGGTGTTTTGCTGCTACATCTGATGACCTGGATTTAATTAAAACACAAAGCCCCAAAGGACTTAAGAATCCCTATCTAAAAAAGAAAAATGATAGAGAAAATTCTTCTTGATCTGAAAATGATAAGACAGCTCTTAGAGGACTGCTTGTCTAATTAAGAGTGACAGTGATAATGCTCGTCAGGCTTTACAAGCACAAAGCTGAAGAATGTCTGTTTCTCTTTGCCGTAAGATTACTACTCAGCAAGCGAAAGGCATTGCTGCTTACATACAAGAGATTAGTTAATAAGTTAACCCAGCTACATTAAATGCTAGGCATTAAGTGCTTCATTTCAACTTTCTAACACAACCTACTACTTTTAGTTCCACCTTACTTAAAGGTATCAGAGGGGCTCAAAACAGTGTTTGTCCAATATCATATAGCTAGTAACCTCAGAACAAGGATTCACAATCTGATGTGAAAGCCCTTACTCCAAATAATTCTTCTTTGTTACTCTAATTTTAGGGACAGTATAATAGATGAAATATAGTATCTTCTCTACAGAGAATTTAAAAGTCTAGCAGAGTGAGAGTACTAAAGGTAATGGAGACTGTCCGGCTGAGAGATTAATATAATTGGGCTGGATAATTAAGAACTACAACCTCTACTGGGAATGATAGTAGCATTTCAGTCTCAAAAATGGGGGAAAGAGCACTGTGTTCTTTGGGCAAGCACCCCTGGCCAAAGCCTTCAGATCAAAATCACTCCCTAAAGCAAGCCATTTGTCAACTGGCTGTTTTTACTCAGGCAAAGCACATAAAGGAAAAGGTCAACTAAGGGAAGGAAGAAAATACTTAGCCAATCTGAGATTGGAAAAATCTTTGAGGAATGCGGTCAGAGTGGTAGCCCGTGACCAGGCAAGAAGGTTAAGGAAACAAAACAAGGCAGTGCACACCTGGCCAAATGACTGAATGCTGGCTGGACCAGAGATTCTGTTTTACAATGAAACATACATAGAAAGAACTGGGTAATTTACTATGAGAATAAAAGTTACAGGGATGGGAGATGGCTCAGCAGTTAAAACCACTGACTGCTCTTACAGAGGACCTGGGTTCGGTTCTAAGCACCCACATAGCATCTCACAACCACCTATAATTCCAATTCCAGGGGATCTGATTCCCTCTTCTGACCTCCTCAGGGACCAGGCACTCATGTGGTGAGTAAATGTAGGCAAAACACTCATAAAAATAAAAATAAACAAATCTTAAAAAGTTATTTTAAAATTAACTTTTGTGCCAGGTGGAGATGGCACACGCCTTTAATACCAGCACTCGGGAGGCAGAGGCAGGTGGATCTCTGCGAGATCGAGACCAACAGAACTAGTTCCAGGACAGTCAAGGTTACACAAAGAAACCCTGTCTCAAAAAACCAACCCAAAACAATCAAAAAACAAAACAAAAAACAAAACAAAACAAAACAATAACAACAAAAAAACAGGGCGGAAAAAGATATTATGCACTTCATGACTGCAAGAAACTCAGAAGCATATTTCTAAGAAAGGCAAAAAACATAACTTTGTATTCCTAAAGGAATCCAGATTACAATGAAGGAAATAGAAATGCAGGTATCATACTGTCCTTGGTGATTAGGCATTCCCCAATTCCTATCACATACAGCCCTAGACTGGACAATAGTGGAGACAGCAAATCATACCTGTAAGCCATTCCCCTGGGACATCAAGTCCCAGACACAGATCTATGGATGAATACAGGTAGCAAGGTTAATTCTCTTCTTATGAATACAAAAGCACAGTAAAGCAATTAGTAGAACACAAGAGCTTAAGCTTCCAGTTCTTACTGATTAACTACAACCACCAGGCCATTTAATTCCAGCTAATTTTCCATCTTCACTCTGTTGTGCAATGACAAGTAAAACTATAGTCAGTTATTTGTCCTCCCCCCGCCCTTTTTTTTGTTTTGTTTTTGGAGACAGGGTTTCTCTGTGGCTTTGGAGCCTGTCCTGGAACTAGCTCTTGTAGACCAGGCTGGGCTCGAACTCACAGAGATCCGCCTGCCTCTGCCTCCCAAGTGCTGGGATTAAAGGCGTGTGCCACCACCGCCCGGCCCCCTTTTCTATTTTCTCCAGTTGAAGAGGGCAGAGTCTGGGGAAGGGCCTTTGTTCAAGTCCATGAGACAAATTACAAGGAGGACTGACTGACCTTTCTGGTCTTTTCCCTTAAGACCTTAATTGGGGAGAGGGAGAGACAAAAAATTAAAATATTACAAAATGTCTTTTAGGTTTGTTCATTTTAAATGTTCATTTATGAATAAGATCTTATTTCATTGTTAACTTGGTAACATACATTATATCATATGTATGTTTGATAGAAACAATAATTTTACTGTTGACTCTACAATTCAGTCTCCCAATTTAACACATCTGGTTTGATGTTTGCTATTTCTGGCTATCTAGCAACAGATCTTCCTCTTCTAACATAACCCATCTTTCTCATTCATTCATTCATTCATTCATTTTGGTATTAGAATCCTGAGTGTTGCATGTTAGACAAATCTCTACCACTGAGGTATATCCCAAGACATGTGTGGCACAAGTCATGGCACACTAGTGGAAGACAAAGGACAACTTTTCTGGAGTTTGTTCTCTTATTCTTATTGTTTCTGAGGCAGGTTCTCTCTTGTTTCTGCTGCTACACTTGTACTATAGGCTATCTGGCCTGAGGGCTTCCAGAGATCCTCCTGTCTCTGCTGCCCATTTCATGACAGGAGTGCAGGGTTTTAGATGAGCACTTATGTGGGCTCACATTGCAATAAGAGCTTCTACCATTGAGTCATCACCCTGGGCTCTCTTTTTGCTTTTAAGACAGTATCTCAAGGATGCTTAAAGCAGGCCTTGAACCCATGATCCTCTTGCCTCAGCCTCCTGAACAGTGGAGAGGACAGGCCTACACTAGCAGATCTGGCTACTCTATTTCTTTTTTCGGAAACTACCAAACGTGGACTTGGTGACTTCAAGTTCAGGATCTTTGAGAGGCTGTGAGGGAAGCTGAAATGTGGCTTATGTCTGGCCTGCCAGAATCTTTCCTCTGGGGCTAGGAGTCTTAAGCAAGTGAACCAAAGGAAGAGGTATTATGTTCACTGTGGGGAGCTGCAAGTTCTCTACTAGTCTGTTTCTGCTTAACGGCCTTCCAAGGATACCCTTCATTTTAGCTGTTCTCTGAGCTGGGTCCTTTAGCACTCTCATCCACTAAGTGTACTCTACGTTGCTTAATAAATATTTTGCTTAAAATAGTTTAAAATTCATTTCTGAGTTTGCTACAGACTCCCAAGTATCAAATGAAGCCAGAGATTCGAATCATTTGCCACAAGGCACACAGCTGATTAGCAACAGAGCCAGGTTACTATGCCCCCCATATCACCTGACACCCAGGATGGCATGTAACCTGTTAGATATTATTATCAAAGGATATATTGCTATCCTAATAATTTGAAGCAAGTAACATTTAAAAACTCATCTAGGGAAGACAGATGGTTTAGTGGTTAAGACTGTTTGCTGCTCTTGCAGAGGACTGGAGTTTGATGGGTGATTCACAAGTGTACCTCCAGCTCTGGGGATCTGACACCTTCTTCCACAGACACCCACATGCATTTGTGCATACTCATGTATATAAATAAAAATAAATAATAATAAATCATTTTAAAAGAAAAATTTATAATAAAGAAGCAAATTACTATATATAAAACAAAACAAAATGCACATTTGGTCAGACAGGTGTGATGGCGTGTGCTTGTCATTATAGCACTTAGGAGGCTGAGTCAGAAGAACGAAAGCCAGTATGAGTTACAGACAAAGACACTCTCTTAAACAAATGAGCCAGCCAACCAACCAACTAACTAAACAAAACCCCAAGTGCTAGATCCGGCCAATCTGTGTATATAGAACAAAGGTAGGATTTGATGGTGACATTTGCTATTTGCTCTGTTTTTCAAGCTTTTTGTTTGTTTGTTTGTTTGTTTTTGAGATAGGTTTCTCTGTATAGCCCTAGCTACAGCCGTGTGTAGTCCTGGTACTTGTTTTGTAGACCGGGCCTGAGTGGGAAAAGATTGAGATATATTCCCATGAGGTAAATATGTTCATATTATTTAAATTGCTCCTTTTTCCATCAAGTTTCTCAGGTATTAAAATTGACTTTAAGTGCTGGAGAGATTTCTCAGTGGCTAAGAACACTGGCTGCTCTTCCTGAGGACCGGGGTTCAATTTCCAGTACCCACATGGCAGCTTGCAACTCTCTGTAGTTCCAGTTCCAGGAGATCTGATACCCAAACACAGACATACATGCAGATAAAACATCAATGCATATAAAAATAAAAATAAATCATTAAAAAAATAAAATTGACTTAAAAAAAAACACTAAACTACCCTCTCCCCCAAATGGCAGGGCAGAGGTGGTGCACACCTTTAATTCCAGCACTCAGGAGGCAGATGTAGGTGGATTTTTGTGAGTTCGAGACAAGCCTGGTCTACAGAGTGGGTTCCAGGACAATCAGGGCTACACAGAGAAACCCTGTCTCAAAAAAACAAAGGAAAAAACAAAACTAAACTAAAACTAGTTATTAAAACCAAAATGTAGGGTATGATGCCACACTTCTTTAATCCCAGTACTCAGGAAGCAGGTGAATCTCTGTGAGTTTGAGGTCAGTCTGGTCTACAGAATTTCAGGTCAGTTAGGGCTACACTGTAACCCTGCCTCAAAACAAAACAAAACAAAACAAAATGAAAAAGAACCATCAACCAACCAACCAATCCCCCTCGACCCAAGCTAAAATGTCAGGAAAACCATGCGCCTTTAAACAAAGGCAGGCAAGTCTACCACAGGTGAAGAAGTTGTTAACTCCCCAGTCCTTGGCTTCTTTACGGTATTCTAGAAGACTAAGCATTTCTTTCTACATATTATCTGACCACACACCCATTTTATCTCCTTACAGAGACTTAAAACATTTAGCATTTGATGTATGTTTTAGAAGAACTACTAAGCATTAAAGACCAAAGCTGGTGGATGTAGCACAGGACTTCATATAATAGCAAGAGTGCCCAATTTATACCCTTTGTGAGACTAGTGTGGATCTAAAATAATTTTGACTTTATGATAGACAAGAGAATGTATTCTTGGATTCCTTCAAGTTGCTCCAAACTCTGACATAGCAGTCTGGCTCCCAAACACTTTCCAGTTTGAGTTAAGCCTGAGTCCAGGCCTGCCTATGACACTGCTGCCTTGCTGTCGCTGCAGCTGCCATTGCAAAGCTCAGTTTCAACCTTGTCTCTAGCAATCATCCAAAAATAACTCTCCTAAACAACAAAACCACCACAAAAAAACACCGAGTGTCCATGAGAACAGGTGGTCGGAACACAAAACAGGCCATAGACTTCGGTAACTGACAGTGATAGCAAGTTCTGTTTTTTGAGGAAGTCTTTCTCCAAGAGGAGAAATTGCTCACATCAAAGGAGCCCATTTCCCTTACAGGCTGAGTTAGCAAATCTCATTCCTAGAGTCTTGATTCAAACATTCCTTTAGAAAGGAAAAAACTTAAAAGTTTCTAGGCCTAGAAGTGACAACCTGAGCAGCTCTTTCCCAGCACTTAAAGCACTGGACACGCCAAGAAGACACGATGAACATTAGTAGAAAGGAAATTTAAAGTGATTGACAGGAATAAATAAAACAATACAAAATAAGAAGAGAAGCACTTATGGCAAGCTACTCAGTATTTGAAGAATCATTCATTTTTGTGATTTAACAAATGCTTTCCCAGGCACTGAAAACATCCCTGCAGCAGAAGGAACGCAAGGTAAGCCTTCAAGTATTTGATTAAGAAGTCAATCCCATTTTCAGTCAACCCATTTCCTCCTCTCCCTTAGAAAGGCCTCTTCTAGGGTTCAGGTCATTCTATTCATTGTTGGCACCTTTGACATCCTTGCTGCTGTCAGTTACCTATTCCTCAATCTCTTTCACCCTGGCTTTCCCTACAATTTAATGGGACTTTATGGTTTATTCAACAACTTTGCCCCTAAACTTCTCATCATTCCAATTTCCAAGAACCCTCACCGAGACTCTTCAAATAGACCTCAAATTCCCAAGTTCCCTCTGGAAGACATGAAATATTGATGGATTTGGTTTCAGAAATTATCCTCTCAGGCTGGGCGGTGGTGACACACACCTTTAATTCCAACACTTGGGAGGCAGAGGCAGGAGGATCTCTGTGAATTCAAGGCCAGCCTGGTCTACAGAGTGAGTTCCAGAAAGACAAGTCAAAAGAAAGTTGATAGCTGGTAAAAAATTAGGAATCAAGGGACTAGAAGTTTCCCTCAGGTTGAAGATGGAGTTAACATACAGGAGTCAAAAGAAGGAAAGATGCCTTCAGTCAGAAGATAGTATGGTTTTTGTTGTTGTTTGTTTGTTTGTTTTTTGTTGTTGTTATTTTTTGAGACAGGATTTCTCTGTGGCTTTGGAGCCTGTCCTGGAACTCACTCTGTAGACCAGGCTGGCCTCGAACTCACAGATATCTGCCTGCCTCTGCCTCCCGAGTGCTGGGATTAAAGGCGTGCGCCACCACCGCCCAGCCTTGACTTTTCTTTCTTAACCAACATAACATCATGTGGCATTTCCCAACTGTTTTCCCAGAATTATACCTCCTTGTTCCTGAGTTCTCCTGCAGCTTGAAATTGTACAGTTTAATGAATTATTTATTACCTGCCTGATCAAGTAAGCACCTTGTTCAATGCTATCTTTTCACTGTTGAGCAGAGTGCCTAACACCAAGTGAACATTCAATAAATATACAGTGTTTATATAAACAAGAGAAAAGAAGTCCAACGCTGAAGATTATAAAGCAATGCCTTAGAATGTCACAACACACCTATGGTCTTAGTTACACCTAGGTCAGAGATGACAGCAAGAACATGGAGATAATCCAGCTGGGCATTTTACACCTCACTACAACTCCTCCCCCTTCCCTGTCAATCTGAAACTTTGAACCTTCGTGCTCCCCTACATCCCACGCTCCACTGCTAACCTGCCTTCTACAATGCTGGGGATGGGGAAGCTGCTGTAATTTCTCCCAGCTACTCCCTCTGACCTCAAAATTTACTGTCTTTCTTTAGTGAGAGACAACAATATATACTGGGTCCTTGATTCCATTCCCTTACTTTCTAGTTTGTATTGCTAGGAATTGCTTTTTCCTAGCCTGGAAATATTCTCTCTCTCTCTCTCTCTCTCTCTCTCTCTCTCTCTCTCTCTCTCTCTCTTTCTCTTTTTTTTTCTGAAACAGGGTTTCTCTGTGGCTTTGGAGCCTGTCCTGGAACTAGCTCTTGTAGACCAGGCTGGGCGCGAACTCACAGAGATCCGCCTGCCTCTGTCTCCCGAGTGCTGGGATTAAAGGAGTGCGCCACCACCGCCCGGCCTGGTAATATTCTCAAGACTGGATTCTTACATCCTTAAAAAAAGGCACACACCCCAGATTGGGGGAGTGGGAGGGCAGAGATGGAGGAAAGGTGGGTGTTGGAGAAGGGAATAA
>PVIU01027546.1:0-20322 GCA_004026605.1 Ondatra zibethicus | reverse complement strand
TAGGACTGGCAAGATACTTGGCTCTAGAGGAGATCCCAGGTGTCCACAGGGATGTCCCCAGCTAGGTATTCAGGCAGCAGAGGAGAGGGTGCCAGAACTAGCATTGTCCCATAGTCACTCTGATGAATATCTTCATCACCACCATAGAAATTTCGTCCGATGGATGGAGATAGAGACAGAGACCCACATGCACACCAGAGCAATGGATTGAGCTCCCAAGGTCCAGTCGAAGAGCAGAAGGTGGGAGAAGATGAGCAAGGAAGTCAGGACAGTGAGGGGCTGGACCATCCACTGAGACAGTGTGCCTGATCTAATGGGAGCTCAGCAAATCCAGCTGGACCGGGACTGAATGAGCATATGGTCAAACTGGACTCTCTAAATGTGGCTGCCAATGAGGGCAGACTGAGAAGCCATCAACAATGACACTAGGACCTATCTCTTCTGCATGTGTTATCTTTTTGGGAACCTAGTCGATTTGGATGCACACCTTCCTAGGCCGGTATGGAGGGGGGAGGGCCTTGGACTTCCCACAGGGCAGGGCACCATGCCCTCTTTTAAGGAAGCAGCAGGAGGGAAGGGGGAGTGGGAGGGGATTGGGAGAAGGGGAGGAAATGTAAATTTTTTTGAATGAAAAAAATAAAAGAATATGAAAAAAAAAACAAAACAAAAAAAACCAAAAAATAAAATTCCTTGTGACCATACCTTTTTCCTTTTTCTGACCAGCATGGATTCTGGGACCTTAACTTCTCTCCCCTACTTATTTATTTGTGACAGGATCTTACACTGGAGCTCTATGATTCTCCTACTCTAGCTAATCAACAAATTCTGGGGATTCTTTTGTCTACATTTCCCCCTTAGCTCAGATCACAGGCATAGGCACCCACAACCTGATATTTTATGTGGGTGATGGACATCCAACATCAGGTGCCCAATGATTGCACACAGCACTTTAACAACCCCTCGGGCCCACAGACATCTCCTGAAAAGCAGGCCATAAGAACATAATGTGAATAGGTGAATACATGCCAGGTAAACAGATTAATATATGATAAGTTACACTTATTAAATGGCTATCAATTGTGAAGTCTATGTGTGGAGTGTAGAAGTGTATCACCATTGTTACAGTTTGAACATGAGATGTTCCCACAGTTCATGTGCTCGATGCCTCATTTCCCAGATGGTGGCATCATCTGGGGGTGGTGGGATCTTCAGATCCTGGCCTTTCCTGTATTTTTCCCTCCACTTTCTAATGACCATAAGAAATTCCTTAGCAACTTGTTTCGGCAACTGTGGTTTTCTTCCCAAGGGCACAAGACTAAGCAACTGTGAAGAGATGTCCCAGGAGGAAGCCACACCTATACTGGACCTTCTGCAAGACTAATTAATTGATTAGAACTTCAGTGATTGTGGTGAGGTTTAGATAATAGAGGTCCAAAGCATAGTTATAGTGTACCTTGATTATATGTAGGCCCCTTAATAGCCATTTATCTTGTGTTCTATTTTGTGTAGAGACAACAGAACCATGGGAACTCTTATAAAACATTTAATTGTGACTTGTTTACAGTTTGAGAGGTTTAGTCTATTATTTTCATGGTGGAAACACTATATGGTAGCACACAGGGAAACATGGTGCTAGAGAAAAAAATTTTTAAACTGTGAATACAAAAGTGATGTGTTTACTGTCATTAGTAGGAGATGCCACCAATAAATGAAAACATGATTGCTCTTTCTAGCCAACCAAGAACCATCTACAACCTTGTAGAATGAACTCAAGCAAGGGTACACCTAATAAGTGACTTATGTTCCAGTTATGGCCCAATTGCTTTGATTAAATAGCAAACATCTTTTGAAGACTTTCATTGTCAGCTTGTTTCCTGATTATTTTCATGTATTTTTCCCTCATTTGGGGAAGATTTGGGCTCAGAAATTCTTTAAGAACCAAGTCTAAGTTAGTTTCCAATACCATCAGTCACTTATTTCTTCTGGGATAGGCTGAGTTAAGATGAACTTAGATCAGCCTTTTATACCTTACTGTTATTAATGACATGTTCATGAGGCTGGAAAGAAGGCTCAGCACTTAGAATATTGTTGACTCATCCAGAGAACTTTTGATACCCAGCACCCACAAGACAGCTCACAACTATCTGTACCTCCAGTCACAGGAGAGTGTTCTGGTTATCACTAGTATCTGATATAGACTTGGTACACTCACTGGTCAAATTCCTGCATCTAAATTGAATTTCATTCTTCTTTAAGATAACAGACACATTTAGAAAACCTATTTAAAATATAGAATCAAATACAGATCTGGCTTTTCAGTATTTGCATATCTTGTACCCTAAGAGGTCAGAAGAATGCATCCGATCTTCAGGACCCGAATTACAGGGAGTTCTGGCCAATCAGATATGGTGCTATGAATCAAACTTGGGTACCCAAGAGGGGCAGTACTCCTGAGACAACATATAGTGACAACATATGTCACTATAATTCTTAAGGTAGAGGAGTCACACTGTTCTGTCTCTTATCACATGGTTGTCAAAGATTCAGTGGATGGATTGTGAATGGAATTTATAATTGCTTCTTATTTTCATTCAGCTCTCTCTATGTGAGGAAACATTTAAAAGGTTGGTTGCAATCAGTCTGCCTCCTGCCAGATTTTATTAGGAAAAGTTCCATAATTTGGGATAGGCTTTGTCTTTTGTGATCTTTATGAGATAGGATATGTCCATATAGCCATTGATGCCAGGTATGCATTATGTGGAACAAGCTGGCATCAAACTCACTGAGATTGGACCCACCCACAGTCTGGTGTTCTGTGATTATAGCCATGCACCTCTAAGTTGAGCTGAAATGTGTGTTTTTAAAGGACTTATTATTGAGTCATAAAAACATAATGAAAGACTTACAAGGGAACATGATTGTTTTGATAATTTCTTCAAATTCTATAATTTAAATGGCCAAATCATTTCATATGTTCACAATAATGAGTTATTTTTATTGCATTGTCAATTCCATCCATTTAAAAATGTTTGAAGTGTGTTTTTGTGAATACACATGTGCCATTTATGTATGCAGAACAGATAGGAAAACTGACAGGTGTCTATGATCTACTTCCACTTTGTGAGTTTCAGTCCTTAAACCTAGGGAGTCATTTGGCTGCAAATACCCTCAAAGACACCTCTTTTGGTTTAAAAATTATTTGTGGATGAGCTGATGTAGGAGTGTGTATAAGTAACTGCTGAAGTGAACAAATACAAAAAACTTTGTAAGAGTATTAGGGTAAAAAAGATATAGAAGCCAGGTTATCAGATTTAAGTGCAATGAACTTTACTAAATGATGCAATTCTCTGGCATGTAATTTTGGTTCTGAGAAAGTATTATAAATACATGTCTTGTTCTCAGAGTGAAAAAATTTAAAAAATGTGTGCTGGTAAGAATATTTTCACATGCAAAGAGGACTAACTATTCAAACTGTCCCATGTTCCTCTATTCTTGTATAAAATTACATTTACAATTTGAAAAGAAAACAAGAGTTTACTGTTGTAATATTTCTTCTAATTGAATTTGAGCACCAATGAGATGACTCAGTGAGAAAGGACTGTTAAGGGCAAGAATAGAATCCTAACCTCGATTGCATCTTGAATTTTGCAGGAAAATGGATGGAGCAAGAAAACATCATTTTGAGTGAGGTAACCCAGACACAGAAAGACAATTATCACATATACTCAGTCATAAGTGGGTTTTAATCATTAAGCAAAGAAAACCAGCCTACAAATCACAGTCCTAGAGAACTCAGACAACAATGAGGACACTAAGGAGACATAAAGTTCTAATATACATTGGAATTAAAAAAGACAAGATCTCCTGAGTAAACTTGGGAGCATGGGGACCTTGGGAGAGGGCTAATGGGGAGGAAAAGAGGCAGAGAGGGGAGCAAAGAAAAATGTAGAGCTCAAGAAAGATCAATAAAAAAATTTCAAAGAAAAGAACATCAAGTTATGGTGTCAGATAAACAGTTGATTGCTGATTATACTACTTTATTACATCTATAAAAGCTAAATATACTACTTTATTACATCTATAAAAGATAAATGAAACTACTTGTTTGAATACACACAAAGTATTTAATGTTTCTTACAATTTATTTTATCAGTCATTTTAATGTGAATATTGTCAAATTCTGTTGAAAAACCACACACATTTGGACTTCATCATCTATCCTTGGACTTGTATTCAGGAGGCAGACATATAAGCATCATGAGTTCAAAATTATCCCTGAATATTTACTGACATCCAAGCTAGGATTAATAACAAACAAAATGTGAAGGGAATTTGTGGCCTGACATTTCAATAACCAATCAGACACAAGTATGATGGGTATACCATTCTATACATTACAGCAGAAAAATACTTATCACTTGGTAAAGGCACAATAGAAGATGAACAAAATCCATAGAAGTAATATATAAAGACTACTATTAATATAAAGTAAAATAAAATTCACTAAATGGATTTGCCACACATGTGGCACACTTTAGTACCTACCTCAAATATTTCAAAATAGAAACCACAATGCAATGATCTCCACCAGTATTGAGTGAACATGGCATCTAATTTACTTCCTTCAAGGCTATGATGAAACTAATTTTTACTTAAAGCTAAAGAAAATTGTGATGTCTAAAGACATTAACCAATTGTTTTCATGAATTGAACTTTCTTTTTTCTAAGAGTGTGTTCCTATTTCCAGACTTCAAAGTGGCATAAATAGACTTAAAATATTTAAGGCATTAGAGTCATGGCTAGGTGAGTAGAAAATGTTCATTCACAGGACTAATGTCAGATGTTTGACAGCTTCCTGTAATTTCTTCTGCAATAAGATCCAAGGTATTTACTTTCTGTGGATACAGAATGCACATTCAAATACTCACAGAGACACAAACATACATCACATAATTACAATTAAAACAACTTTTAAGACAGTTTTTCACTCATGAACACTTTTCTCCTGTAAATATTCATTCCTGTAAAAGATGAGCTGATAGGCATCTTACAGCTTAGTTACACAATGAATTGATTTGTATAAAGAAAAAGCAAAGTTAGACTTGAAGTAAGAGAAATTAATTCTTCTAAGAAAGTTTCCCAGTAGAAATATCTGGTGCTGATCTCCTCCACTCCCCTAAGGGAATATTCCAAAAGATATGTCCATTGCTTCTGTGCTCTTCTGAGCAAAGTATGTTTCCAAACAGGTATCAATTTTATCTTGGCTAAACTAGAGGAGTTTCTGAACCATTCCAGTGAAAGAAGGTATTCACTTAAATCTTGAATCAGGAGATTTGAGAGGGAAGAAAACATGAGTATGAACACCTCTGCCAGCGTGGAAAGGGGCAGCTGCATACCGAATGAGCATATGGCTTATATGGGTATTCTTAGGACCAGAGGACATCAAAGGAGATTTTGAAGGTGGGAATTTCCTGGATTTCAATCCCTGATCCTGAAAAACTCAGAGATGGACTTGGTTTTATGCTGAGGGATTGGTTGCTTTTGTGCTCAGTTGGACAAGGGTAGAGTTTGTTTTTATAGTTCTGGCTTGAGAGCCAAATTGTGTTTCTCTCACTGGCCCTTTTTTAATGGTTTGGCTGTTTTCAGAGAGATGTTGTTTCTTTAACTACTTCTAGATTCAGAGACAAAGTGCTTTCCTTTGGCTCTGGTTTCAAGACCAATTTTTGTATCTTTGAATACCCTTTCTGCAACCCATAATGCTTCATAAAAGGTTTTGTCCATTAGTTTGCTGGTTCAAACTCAAATAAAAAGAGGTATCATGATACTAGAACAGATTGTTGACACAATCAAATTGTGTTCTACACAATAACTGCTGCTGGGTAAATGACTGTAAGCGGCTTAAGATCTTAAAGAATAATTTACAATAAGCCCTCAGTTTCTTCCTCAGGTCCAAAGATTATGGAAATATGCACAAGATTTATCAGATTGATTATACACAAGTCTTACTACTATATGAAGCACAAAATATTATGACACTGATTTCATTCATTGAGTATCACTACATTATGATTTTTCTCATGTTTTTGTAGAAAACACACATTAAACTCAGAGTTTCTCTATATGATGGCTTATTTTACGTATTTGGAGATAATTGAAAAAAAGGATTTGCCACAGCTTCCATTCACAGGTATCTCTCCAGTATGTGTTCTTTTATGCCCCTGAAGAGTACAGGGTTCTGCAAAGGCCTTACCACACGGACTTCACTCATATGGTTTCTCTCCAGTATGTGTTCTTTTATGCTTTTGAAGAACACCATGTTGAGCAAAGGCCTTACCGCACTGATTACATTCATAGGGTTTTTCTCCAGTATGTGTTCTTTTATGATTTTGAAGAGCACAGTTTTGAGCAAAGGCCCTATCACACTGATTACATTTATAGGGTTTCTCTCCAGTATGTGTTCTTTTATGCAATTGAAGATGATCCCGACGTGCAAAGTCCTTACCACACTGATTACATTCATAGGGTTTCTCTCCAGTATGTGTTCTTTTATGATTTTGAAGAGCACAGTTTAGAGCAAAGGCCTTACCACATTGATTACATTCATAGGGTTTCTCTCCAGTATGTGCTCTTTTATGCATTTGAAGATTACTGTGATGAGCAAAGTCCTTACCACACTGATTACATTCATAGGGTTTCTCTCCAGTATGTGTTCTTTTATGCGTTTGAAGATTACTGTGTTGAGCAAAGGCCTTACCACACTGATGACATTCATAGGGTTTCTCTCCAGTATGTGTTCTTTTATGCGTTTGAAGATGACTGTGTTTTGCAAAGGCCTTACCACACTGATTACATTCATAGGGTTTCTTTCTAGTATGTGTTCTTTTATTCTTTTGAAGATGACTGTGATCAGCAAAGGCCTTACCACGCAGATTACATTCATAAGATTTTTCTCCAGTATGTGTTCTTTTTTGATTTTGATGAGTTTCATATGGAACAAAGTCTTTATCATCTTGACTATATTCATAGGATTTCTCTCCAGTGTGTGTTCTTTCATGCATTTGAAGATGACTGTGAAAAGCAAATGCTTTACCACATTGCTTAATTTCACAGCATTTTTCTCCAGTAAGTGTTTTTTCATTTCTTTGAAGGTGATTATCATAAGACAGGGCTTTAGCACAGTGAGAACATACTGAAAATTTCTCTCCAGTTTTATTTCTTTCAATCCTGCAAGGATAATTGGCACATGTAAAAGCTTTACCACATTCAATGCACTGTTGAGCCTCATATCTGTATGAATTAATTTCATAAATTTTTCAATTGTAAAAAGGAATCAAATATTAAGGTTTTATAACTTTGCTTAAAATCATGTTTTCTTCTTTCATTAGGGGTTATTTTGCATCTGGAAAAATATTTTTGGTGATAAATTCCTTTGTGTCATGGTTTACCTTTTCATCTATACCTATATGTTTTTTCTATGGTATTTTTTTACATTTTTGAAGAGAACTGCATACACTGGGTATTTTACCAACTTCACTGCATTCATAAATTTTACTATACTGTGAATCATTATACATTTGCTAAGTGAACTAGGTCATCCAGAAGTATTTGCACAGATCCAGAACTCATGGTGCTTTTTTGTAATGTGAGTTTGTTTATGTATTAACAATGATGGTAGAAAACCAATTACTTGTATACTTGGATTAAATCCAACAAGTATATTCTACATGGGAATTACAATTTATCTTCTAATTTTTCTTAAGGAGATGCATGCTACATCTTTCCATAACCCTATTCTCATCCACTTGTGTCAAGAGTAACATATGATCCACATAGGAAAGGAAGAACAGTGAATAAAAGATTTCCACATTGAATTCTCACGGTTTGACTTGCTGTTCCTCACAGACTTGTGGTATAGATATTAAGGTTTCTCCACAACTGCCCCTTGACCCTCGACTCTAACTGCTGCTTTCACTAAACTTAGCACAGTCACAAAAAGTATATGAGTAATATAAGCCTTACCATGGGCTATTGATTTAGTAGAAAGTTTTGCAGCTATGCTCATCATGACTGAAATGTGTATACATTTTCTGTCATGAGTAGCAAGAAACAAATGGACTGGGAGATCTACAATATAGCTCTCATGGGGCTATGAGTCAAATGGTGATATCTGTTTAGGCATTGCTTCCTTGACTTTTTCTTAAATGAAGGCCTTGCAAATGCAATTCACATACAGGAAATTGAAGTATATGAATTTGTGAGAATTTAATAACCATGAATGCATTTAAAACTGTGCTTATTTATACTGTTACTTTTGTTAAAAATTTCCAGTACATATTATAAACTCATCAGAGGCACATTGTTATGAACTTGCAGAAAAAAATTACCTTGTAGGTCTTCTAGAACATTGACAATGTTCTTCAGTGTTACAGTCTTCCCAAATGTATCCTAAAATACAGTACCAGAATATGTATATTATATTATTTAACATTGTGCAACAATTAGCTTATTATCTTAAGAGCACCTAAGAATGATGACTGCGTTATCTACCTCATTTTCTTATTTTTAAATCAAATTACAGAACAACATCATTAACCAAAGAAAGTTGTCTCCATATTTTGAAACATGAAGGAAATTCATTTTTACCTATAGTAATTAGGTTCATGTAGGTCTCCAGCATCACATCTTTGTAGAGATTCTTCTGGGAAGGATTCAGGAAATCCCACTCTTCCTGAGTGAAGTTGATATGCACATCATCATAGGTCACTGCCTTTGAAAATATACCACACATGTGTACAATGTAAGCATGACAGTGGCAACATTGGAAATATATACTTCTTTCAAAGTATAGTTGTATGATTCTGGTCTTTCCCACTCTTATTCCATGACATAGACAGTCACTTTAGAAGGAAATTGAAAAGGAGAGCCAACTCTGTCATTTCTCTACACTGTGAATGGGATTTCACCTTATAAGAGCAATATTTATTAACAGAGAGAGACAAGAAAAAGATTAACAATACATCGTATGCATGAGAAAATTGTTTGAAAAATTACTGACTACAAAAAGGAAAAATGATGAACAAACTAGGTGTATTGATGTATTGTGCCTTTAACCACAACACTAAGAAAACAGAGGTCTCTTATTTGTCTCTGAGTTGAATCCAGTCAAGTCTATGCAATCAGGTCCAGGAAAGGTGGAAGTACACATTAAGACCCTGTCTCCATTGCAAACCTCAATGAAACAAACAATGGGGTAGACTCACAAATCAGAATCCTATGCTTGAACGGTGATCAGAAACCGAATCACGCAGCCAGAAAAGAGGCCAGACTCATGCTCCTCATTGGCATATATACCATAAGTGGCCATACACCAATAGGTGGGAAATCACTGGCTGTAAGACTTCCTACAGCACCTCCCCCTTTTGTTTAAATAAGAGAGTTCTAAGCCTAATACAAAATCATATACAATAAGAACAACATGTTCAATAATTATCCTATCCTAACTAAAGTCTTGTATAATAAATAACTTGGCCAAGTCATGAGAGGAAAGTAACTACAACTATCAAGTCTTCAACCCCATTGAAGATCTGAGAAGGGAAATAATATTACTTGAGTAGGCAGGAAGTACAATCAAGCAACTTTCAAAATGTGCAACAAATGACAGAGACAACTGGCTACCTGGGCAATCGTCCAAAGTCTTATTTGCAATGTTGAAGCAATCAACTTTGACTAAGACCTAGAATAACTGACAGACCATTTTCAGAGGTAGGAAATTTTTCAAAACAATCTTATCCTGTCTTGGCAAGATTTAACAGTCCTGCTTATCCATTTTGAGATACCGTGTACCTTGTCAGTGGTTGAGGCATGAGCATGTCTTTGCCCAAAGGCCAGTTTTGCCAAGAAGAAAACAAACTCCAATTGGAGTGTCTCTGGTGCTCAACATTCTATGGGGAATAAATTGGTGCTACTAGTAGCAATCATGTCTCACTTCTACAGAACCCTAAGTTATTTAAATGCCATATTCGACAGCTCTTTGAAGGGGTTGAAGACTACCTATCTATGCAGAATACAATCTTTACTTCTTTAAAGAACCTGATAAGTCTAACTATAGGTATGACAAACATAGATAAATATTGGTCTATAATTCTTAATACCTATATAATGTAAAGACTAAGACTTCATATTAGAATATTATACAGTAAACAACTGTGCAACAAATGAGGACAATGACCTCAAAATGTAAACAATGTATAAGTATCATGATCAGAGGTAGAAATGTATGTTGCAATATGATAAATATATATCAATCCATAAAAATGTTTGAAGCAGAGGTAGAAGCGTGAATGCATACAATATTCAATATAATTTAACATTTTATCAATATACAAGAATCTATACCAATGCAATTGCCTAGAAATTATAACTCACAAGCATTCACTCTATTACTCATTCTTATTATTAGTGTGAGTAAGCTCACACTAATCTGTTATCCCATCAAAATTTCCCTTTTTTTTCAAAGAGATCCCTGAGCCTATAAAATTTCCCCCCCAACCTGCAACCCTATAACAATTATAATCAACACCTAAATGATGTCCCTAACCCTGAGGATAAATTTTGTTGAGAGAGGGGAAGTCGTCTTTTAGAATTACTTCCAGCTGTCATGGGGCAATGTTCTTTCCATGGGATCCTATGAAAGTAAAATGATGTTTAAGTTCCAAGATTACTGTCTGGTATAATTGCAAATAGTCTCTGAGCATTTGGTAGGGTTTTTCTGAGCTTCCTATTAGGAGATGTCCAGAACATTGTAAAAAAAAGTACACCATTTCAGCTAACCAAGTTGGAACCATCTTGAGCAGCTGGTACACAAACCAGGCCTTGTAGTAGCGCTATCATCATGACGTAATATCAACCAGATTGAGTTGTTGTTGTGGGGCCCCATCTTCTTCCCAGAAACTTCAAAAATTACTGCAGGAAAATTCACTGTTCATTGTGGAAAACTTAAACATTATTTATATAGACATATACAGACATATATATTCAATGACATGTATACATATGAAGACAAAAATACAAATGACAAAAAGTAAATTTTTTCTAAATTCTTTTTTTCTTCCTGTCCCTTATCATGGTCCCTGACATGAGACAGAAACTCTGAACTTTTATTTTAACATCATGCTTGGATTCATAGAGAGACATAACCCATGTCCAACTCCGAAGCCAGCTCTCTATATTCATAAATATACATCCACCTACAAAAGGCACCCAGTGAAATGATAGGATAAAAGTGTAGATTATTGAATCTGCTCTAAAAAGAATAAAGGGACATGTATATATTTGTGATGAGATAAAAGGGTAGATCATTAAAATTAATTTTAAAAAGTAACTACTTATTTATATATTTTACATTGATATAGATATGGATGCTTCCTTTTGATACTAATTTGACATTATTTTTATTAAAACATACTATATATAATTTTATATTCTTATTCAAAATATTTTACCCAATACAACCCACTTAAATATGTAATGAAAATTTCTAGTCCTTCAAAGTTATTATTATCAAATAATTAGAATATAAAGTACTGCACGTTAGTAGTTTGTTACTCATTACAATTAAAATTATACTCAATCTAGGTATGTTTTCAACATTATACAGAATTTTATTAGCTGATTCAAATGTACATACTTTAGATAAAATGTTTGCTGAAGTAAAGCAAACTTTGTCTCATTGGGGATTACAAATTACTTCTGAAAATATACAAAAAGGAGATTCTATTAATTATTCAGAATATAAAATACTTTTACAAAAATTTGAGCCCAAATGTGAGAAATTAGGAGAGATCATTTGTGGACTCCTAATGATTTTTAGAAATTGTTGGAAGACATTGACCATCTATATCCCACTATTGGAGTAAAAAATTGAAAACGGTAATTTGGACCAAACCATAAAAGGTGACAAGGATTTAATTAGCCAAAGAGAATTATCATCTAAAGCAGAGAAAAACTTGGTTTGGCAGAAATAAACTTATAGGAGGCACATGTGGATTGTTTGGATCTGAAGCTTGGTTACATTCAAGACATATTTTTTTGATACAGGGTTTCTCTGTAGCTTTGGAACGTGTACTGGAACTAGCTCTTGTAGACCAGGCTGGCCTCAAACTCCACCTGCCTCTGCCTCCCAAGTACTGGGATTAAAGGCGTGAGCCACCACCGCCTGGCCTTCATTCTAGACATTTTACCCTCTATGCATTCCCCTATCGGGATTTTACTGCAGATGAAAGATATTATCTTAAAAAATATTTTTTAACATAAAAACAGACTAAAATCTATAAAGTTATGTGGAAAAAAATCTGAGTTGATTATAAAATGAAAATTGAAACTTCATCAATTAGCAAGAACTGACCAAGGTTAAATTGTAGTATGTTTTACTAATGTTGAAATTGAATCATTATGGACAAGAAGTAAACATTGGCAAAGACCTTGCAGCAATTTCTTGGGAGAGATTAACAACAAATATCCCTCTTACCCTGACATCAATGATCATATAGAGAAGTAACTAATTCTAGGGAAAGGTTTCATCTAGCTTCCTGTATTTAATTTTATGTTTGAGTCTCTATCAGATATCTAGGCATTAAGTTGTGGACTCTGAATTTCCATAACAAATACTCATCCTTTCACCTCTTAGAGATCTGCTCCATATGACACTTAAAATGCTTACGTTTTCTGCAATGAAATATGAGCATGCCTTATAGTGACCTTTAAAGTATCCAAAAGAAGTGTTAGTCACACGAGGAAGATTTCAACTGCACTATGTTAATGCTTCACCATCTAACCATCAGGTTTGGACTACAAATTGCTCAGGAAAATATCAAAGTGGTACATTGAAATGATTGAGACTGCTGGGAACATATGTTTTAATTAAGTAAACAGTTCAATTTGGAGGTCTGAGGAAGGAATGGTGGGTCAAAAAACAGACAGATTGACCAATGGAATTGAATCAAAGATCCAGATATTAATTCACACACCTATGAACACCTAATTTTGACAAAGAAGCTAAAATTATACAATGGAAAAAGAAAGCATCTTCAACAAATGTTTATGGCATAACTGGATATCAACATGTAGAAGAATGCAAATAGATCCATATTATCCCCATGCACAAAACTCAAGTAGCAAAGATTGAAATATGAAGAAAGCAACAACTGGAAAACACAGATGTGCCAGGAAATGGAAAGAGGCAGGCATCTAAGAAGAAAAAAGCAGTCTCTCAATGGAAACTTTCCACAAACAATAATGACCTGATAACATTAGAAATTTTCTGAATAAAATTGATGAAGGTCCATCATTTTCAAGATAATCAATAATATAATTATATTAAAGTTAGATTACAGAAAAAATAGTATACAGATTCATGTAATATGACTTCTATACTTTCCACAATGATACATAAATCAAGAATGTGCACAATATTTGTGAAAGAATTAAGGGGAAGGAAATAAAAAGGCAAAAGCAGAGGCAGAAAAATATAGTCAACTTTTAATCAAAAGACCAAAGAAAACTTAGGCAAGGAAAAGTATGATCTTGAGCCAGCTGCCTTTGATAATATCTGTACAGACATTAAATAAACACAAACTGCACAACTTTCACAAAATTATCTCAAAGTGATCCTTAAAATAGTGTTTCTGATCCCCAGTTACTGATATGTCTTCCAAAGACAGAAGCCTCCTGATATAGATGTTCTCTTAGCAAACAGAGGAGCTCTCTTGCGATGGCTCTCCAACCCCTGTGCTTTTTTCTTGTTTCAGATAAATGCTGCTCCACTGATGCCCAATCCCACACAACCTAGAAAAATGATTTAAGGAGCAGAGGGGGATGTAGGTGGCTCGGGATTTGTGCCTGAGCAGTGGGCCTGGGGCCTTTGGGGAGGCTGAGAGGGAGACCAGGGGGTACAGGGGACTACAGGAACAGCCTGCCCAAGAGCCCCATTCCTGTGCCACCCCTCCACCCCACACCCCACCTACCCAGCTACAGGTTCTGGGCCCAGCTGGGGAGTCCCCGGCAGCCAGGAGGAGGAGGAAGAACCGGAAATGGTTGAGGTGGACCCTGGGGACAGCATCATTGAGGACCCAGAGCTAGAAGTGATCAAAGCTTCAGGGAGTCAGGGAGATAGAGGAAGAGGATGAGAAGTTAAAGGAGCTACAGAATGAGGTAGAGAAGCAGATGAATATGAGTCCAACCCCAGGCAATGCTGGCTCAGTGATCACGTCTCTTGAGGAGAAGATGGAGGCTGATGCCAGTTCCATCTGTGTTGCCAATGTGGACTATAGCTCACTTTCATGGCTGTGGTTCAGTCAACCGTGCTACTACAGTCTGTGACAAATTCAGTGGCCATTCCAAAGGGCTTGCATATACAGAATTCTTAGACAAAGAGTCAGTGAGGACTTCCCTGTCTTTAGATGAGTTCCTGTTTAGAGGGAGACAAATCAAGGCGAGTCCCATCAGCACAACAGACAGGTTTCCCATGTGCCCAACACTGTGCCCGGACTACCAATTACACAGCTCCCTGTCTCGATTCTACAGTGGTTTTAACAGCAGGCCCTGGGATCAAGTCTACAAGGGCCAGGCTAGAGCAACATCATGGTATTCCCCTTACTAAAAAAAGTATTAGGAAGACTGGAAAGAAGGGGAAAAAAGAATTAAAATAAAGCAAAACAGAAGATGACCTTGATGGAAAAAAATATTTTTCAAAAAAGATATACTGTGGAAAAGGGAGAATCCCATAACTAACTGAGCAGGGACCTGCTCTGGGGAGAAGGGGAGGCCCAGAGAGTGGGGCAGGGGTGACATATTCCCTCTGGGGATTTGCCATGCACATTTCTCAAATGTGCAACCTGCTTCCTGTTTTCCTGATCCACTTCACCCTCTTTGGGCCTGCTCAAGTGTAGCTGGGAATAGGTGGTAGGAGGGTTTTTTTTTTTTTTTTTTTACCCAGAGCTGTGGAAGGGCACCAATCTGTTCAGCTTGTTTCCTTCCCTTATCTTCTCTCTGCCTTTTGCAGCCCCTGATTTGCAGTGTTTTTGTTTACCAGGTGTTTTTGTTTTGATTTATTTTTTCTTTACATTTTACCTTTTTATTGGAGGGAATAGGACGAAGTGGGAGTAGGGAGGTGGGAGCTGGATTTGTTTATTTTTTAAACTCATTTACAGGGGATAGGGTTTTTTAAAATAATGTAAAAAGAAAGCTGTTTATGGAAAAAAGAAAAATGATTTAAAATTTATTTTCTGCTACATGGATTATGGACCAAGATGTGGATTGTGCTCTATCTACCTGCCCAACACAACACACACCTGAGAAATTTTTGCAGATCAGAAACTACTTATTCCTGGAACTAAGCTTCACTGGATCACACCATTGCAGCTAGTGGCAGAATTACATTAAAAGCATTCTAATCATGCATTGCTATAAGAAGATAAATATCACCATTTTCCTACCAGTTCCTAAACTACTTGTAATCTTTATAACACAAACCTAAAATTGGAATGCAATATTCAGAACTTCTGGAATCTAGATCTTCAGTTTTCTAATCTCTCTTCTCACTGCACACCAAGAACAGTGCCCATGTGTATACTCTGGACAATCAGCATCATATCCTCCATTTTCAGAGTCTCCCCTGCCCCAGTAAATTTGTCCATAGGGAGGCTCAGAGGACAAGGGCCACTGCCAATATGAACCACAGGGACCAACATAACTACAGTCTGGCTCATGATTAGTCCAAGTCACAGCAGAAATGGCAGTTCAACAGACCTGAACACCCAACACTCACCATAGTATAGCTTGATGTCTTACTTACTATTCCTTACAGCAGAGGCAGAAGAGAATCAAACTGTCTACCACTAGTACTCCCCATTGTTAACCCTTCCCAGAATCCCTCACTGGCTAGGGTCACCCAGCTGGGCCTCACAATATTAGCAGCTCCTCTATAGGAGGAGCAGAGATCAAATGACTTAGACAGCACAGTCCTCCAGTTCTGCCCTCCCAGCCCAGCAGACAGGGCCCTAGTTTAGAAAGTTTGTATTTAGTGCACATTATTCCATTCCCCTAGAGCACATCCTGTTCCTCATCCACAGCACAGGGTCCTTTGTGTGCACATTCCATTGCACACTCACTTCCTAGTGCAGCCATCCCATTGGCTCAGAGATGCCAAATCCTGCAGACAAACAGAGGTCTCATTCATAAAGTAACTACTATTACTGTATAACTGTGGTTACTTTGTAACTGTTGTTAAAGAAGAACAGACCATGAATTAGAAAACAATCGAGATCATGATAGGGCTTGGAGAGAGGAAAGACAATGTGAATATGATGTAGTTTTAATCTCAAAAATTATTTTGAAAAGTTGAAACAGGCTTTATGTCCATGTGCTCCAGAGACTAGGGATTTGTATTAGAGCACAATGAATATTTATCATACATTTTCCCCTAAAGATGAAGAAAAATTTGCAGTCCTGTTAAGCAGGGACACAACATTTTACCCACATCGTCTATTTTGGATGAACTACTATAAATATAGCAATAAGGTTTCAAGATAAGGTCAGTCCCTTACCCAGATTCTTGATTGCCATGGTCCATGGACTGCAAACAATGGTCAGTCAGTACAATCATACAGCATCTACAATGGCTACCTGATTCCACGTAAGTAATCTCCGTTGAAGGAGGAAAGCTCTCACCCTCAGGCCAACCTCTCCGTTCCTGCACTGCGTCTCCACCAGCTTCAAAGTTGGTCAATGAGTTCAATTCTTATACCAATCCCTCTTCATTTCTAAGTCCCCAATAAAATCCAGAAAGATTAGCAGACAGTTATTAACTGCTCTATTTTTCTCTCTCACTGACTAGTCAAAGCCAAACCTGGAAGGAGTTGCAGGACTGCCTTCCCACCATTGGGCAGCAGGGGCAGGATTAGGTGTTGAAAATAATTCTCAATTACACAGCATGAGGCAAGCCTAAACTACAGGAGACATTGCTCTACACAGAAATCAACATAACTTGAAAGAAATGAAATGAAACTATTAATGACTTAGAAACATTGGAGAACAGAAACAAATAAAGATAACAGAAGCAGAACTCTTAAAGAAAGTATTTGAAAATGATAGCAAAAAGTGATTTTAAAGTGATGATAATAATGCACTTTTAAGATTAAATAAAATTTTCTATATTGACTTTGAAAAAAGAGTAGGCCCTTCCATATGGGAGGGGATGTCATTAATAAGAGATAGACTGATGGCACCCATATACGTAAGTTGACTGCTGAGATCTGTAACCTGACACATGGAGTTGTCAATCACCTATTTCTCAAATCTCTGAGCTGACATAACTGTGTCAAGCAAAATTAACCATATCTTCAGAGGATAGTTGCCCAATTACAAATTCAATGTTCCTTGACTCAAGATAACCTTCCCAATCTGGACACCCACACAATCTGGTCTGTGTTCATTCACAGGACATTAATTTAAACATGCTGGCAAATTACAAACCACTCCCGCTACCACAATCGGGCCCTTTTTCATAATGGTGGCTCCAACAGCTGATTGCCTATGCTGTGCCCCCTGCAGTGTACACAATAATCTATTCTCCCTATTGTGGTCTGAAGACAGCAGGAATGCTCCATATGCAAATCCTTTCCCTGCAAGTGCATTGGATAGTCAACTACATGACTCAAATGCATAATTTTAAAACTGTGAGGTGGTGCAGTGATTTAAGAATTTTGAAGGTGTAATATAGAGGAAACTCAAGGTCATTGCCCTGGAGCAAACAGATAGGAACTGAGGCCACCTGAGTCAACATAAAAGAAGTTGGCTAAGAAACAATTTTTCTATCAGGATGGAAATGCAGCTGTTCTAGAATTAATATGCCTTTGCACTGAGAAATCACTTCACACCCTTAGGAGATTAATAAAGAAAAGTCTCTTTAATGATGGCATGCATCAATCTCTGGCCAATGCTAAAGAGAAGCCAGGTTAGACAGATTTTGCATTCAATATATGCTATTATCCTTAAGTATCCCTTAAATTCATGGTCCAGATTATACTTTGAACAACTGAAATAGAAACAGGCAACTTGCCAGTCTAGATATTTAGGCAGATGCAAGAATTACACAGCAAAAGTATTCCCAGAATATTTTAAGTAAACCAGTTACCTGTTACATCAGGTCATTCTTCACTGACAATGTTCTAAGGTGAAGGTCACAGAGGATGAGAAAGAAAGGACAAGTAAAAGGTAAAAAACATAGGGTGGGGAGGTGTTGCAAAAGAAACGTCCCAGGCCTAGTTAAGTTTCTTAAGAAAAATAGCATTTGCCAGGTGGTGGTGACACACCTTTAATCCCAACACACAGGGGAAAGAGCCGCGAGCTTCTCTGTGAGTTCAAGGCCAGCCTGGTGTACAGAGTGCGTTCCAGGATAGTCAGAACTGTCCCAGGGGATCTGTCTCAGAAAACCAAAAAAGTAGAAGACATCAGCTAGCATTTTATACACTACTTCCAGGGGGAAAATGAAAAAAAAATTATGAAGTCAGCAGAAATTATCATCCAATGAGACAAATTTAGGAGGAGGCTAGTCCAACAATTCTACACAAGGAGAACACAGGGTATTTCAAAAACTTTGTTTAGTGCAGAGCAGCCTTGGTACTGATATCCATAGCTCCGAGTTGGCTTCTCCAGAGCTGAGGCAACCCCTCCACAAAGTCCATGGCACCAGACCATTACCAGCTCCAAGCATATTTCTGGTTTTAGAGAAGGAGCTCTGTTTTATTATCAATACATCAGGTCCTTAGGGAAACTCACAAGGCTTAGGTCCCAGGCTGTTTCTAGGTCTTCCAAGAATATCCCTCCTCCCTGCCTGAGGGCATAAATGAAAGCCTTGATTGATCAGGCCACTTCTTCACACAACAGTGTTTTACATTTCAAATATATGTCACCTGGTGTCATATTGCCCACTTGGCAGAACTGTGCTTTTCTCAAAAAGAAAACAGGAACTTTAAGGCACACCAGGCCTTAAGGTTGGTTGTGACCCTGTAAGGTCTCCTTGAGCAGCTTGTTAAGAGGCCTGTTCTTTGATATTTGGATGTGCCTAGTGAAATTTTTTAAATCAGTAATGGCTTCTTTGAAATGGTTTGGAGTCAAATATCTGGGCAATCCTGGTGAACAATGTATACCCAAGCATTCTAATCTCTGTCAGCCCTGATTAGCATATTCTTAGCTTTTGGGTGTTTTAGACACAGTCCTCCCTCTGCTAAATTCTACTTTGTGAGACTTAATTACTCACTAAGCATTGGTAAATCCTTCGTATCACCAATTCTCCTCTTCTACATTATGGTATAGTAGTGGATTGCTACCCAACATGTGAGATGCCTTTGATAAACTCCACAAATTTAAATATAAATTCAGATTATATTCAAAGGCTAAATGCATAGTGCTCAATATCGAGAAGATATTGGAAAATCCAGGCCTCTCTAAGTTTGGCAACTTGTTTCCCTTGATACAACAAGCCTGTTGAATTTGACTAGAAAGGTGTCTGTACACACAGCTTCCTGGTCCTAATACTCTAAGCAGATTAAGTCACAGAGCAAAGTTATTCAGAAACCTGCCCCTAGGTCCATGAGTTAGCAGGGACCATGGGGAACTTCACAGTACAGGGAATATGGCGGCGGGTTCCCATCCAGATCCTGAAGTACGCACCACGCTGTCTCCCGCACCTCACTCTCTGCTCGTCCCCATTGGGAGACAGCATTCCCCCGCTCACCATGTTGTCGTTCTCCAGGTCGCCAAAGCTCTCAGCTCATCATCTCCCAGCAGCAGCAACTGCTCCACAGCACAGGAAACCACTGCTGCCAGCTCCCCTTCAAAGTCAAGCCTGAAGGCGTCTGCCCGGAAGAGACCTGCCCTGCTTTGACTGGCAGGTCACCTGGAAGGTATGATTGGCTAGTGAGGTCTGAGTGGAAGAAACACCTCCCATAGAGCTATAGTATGCTTAAAGAGAAAACACAGTGGTTCCTGGCTATTCCATCCACCTCATCAAAGATCTTTTCCAGATCTAAGAACATGTGCATTTCAATAGCACTTGCCCCTGGCTACAAAGCAGTCACTGCCATCTTCCTGCACTCCATAGGAATTTTCCCCTTTTCCTCCTGGACGCAAAGTAGCTAGCTAGCTTGTACGTTTACCAAGCCAGCTGGGTGGAGTAATTTCCTGTCCCACAGGGGAAAGGATGCCCAGAATATTAACAACTGGAGAGAGTTTTACTTATTTATTTATTTATTTATTTATTTATTT
>PVIU01027545.1:0-20312 GCA_004026605.1 Ondatra zibethicus | reverse complement strand
CTTTCTTTATTTCTTCCTTGACCCAGGGGTGGTTCAGTAGTTGACTGTTCAATTTTCATGAGTTTGTAGGCTTTATGAGAGTAATATTGTTGTTAAATTCTAACTTTAATCCATGGTGAACAAATAAGACACAGGGGGTTACTCCAATTTTTCTGTATCTGTGGAGGTTTGCTTTGTTACTGAGTATGTGATCAATTCTGGAGAAGGTTCCATGAGGTGCTGAGAAAAAGGTATATTCTTTTGTGGGATGTTCTATAGATGTCTGTTGAGTCCATTTGATTCATTACATCTGTTAGTTCTCTTATTTCTCTGTTAGGTTTCTGTCTGGTTGACCTCTCCATTTGCGAGAGTGTAGTGTTGAATTCGCCTACTATTAGAGTGTGGGGTTTGATGTGTGCTTTGAGTTCTAGCAATGTTTCTTTTACATTTGTGGGTGCTTTTATATTAGGGACATATATATTCAGGATTGAGACTTCATCCTGATGGATTATTCCTCTTAAGAGTATAAAGTGTCCACCTCCATCTTTTCTGATTGATTTTAGTTTGAAGTCGATTTTGTTAGATATTAGTATAGCCACACCCGCTTTTTCTTAGGGCCATTTGATTGAAAAACCTTTTCCCAACCCTTTACTCTGAGATAATGTCTGTCTTTGTGGTTGAGGTGTGTTTCTTGTAAACAACAGAATGTTGGATCCTGTTTTTGTATCCATTCTCTTAACCAGTGCCTTTTTTATAGGTGAATTGAGTCCATTGATATTAAGTGATATTAATGACCAGTGGTCGTTAACTCTGGTTAATTTTTTTTGGTGGTAGAGTTTGTGTGTTTCCCTTCTTTGAGTTGTGCCAGTGGAGGGTTGTTAGATGTCTGTGTTATTATGGGTGTTGTTTGCTTCCTTTTGTTGTGGTTTTCCTTGTAGTACTTTCTTTAAGGCTGGGTTTGTGGCTACATATTGCTTAAATTTGTTTTTATCCTGGAATATCTTGTTTCCTCCATCAATGGTGAAAGAAAGCTTTGCTGGGTATAGTAGTCTGGGCTTGCATCCATGGTCTCTTAGTGTCTGCAGCACATCTATCCAAGACCTTCTGGCTTTCATGGTTTTCATAGAGTTGTCAGGTGTAATTCTGATGGGTTTACTTTTATATGTTACTTGACATTTTTCCTTTGCAGCTCTTAATATTCTTTCTTTATTCTGTATGTTTTGATTATTGTATGGCGAGGGGATGTTTTCTTTTGATCCAGTCTATTTGGTGTTCTGTATGCTTTTTGTACCTTCATAGGAATATCCTTCTTTAGGTTGGGAAAGTTTTCTTCTATAATTTTGTTGAATATATTTTCTGGGCCTTTGAGCTGTAATTCTTCTCCTTCTTCTCCCCCTATTATTCTTAGGTTTGGTCTTTTTATGGTGTCCCAGATTTCCTGGATGTTTTGTGTTACGAATTGTTGGATTTGTTGTTTACTACGATCAATGAGTTTATTTTCTCTATAGTATCTTCAGCGTCTGAGATTCTTTCTTCTATCTCTTGTAATCTGTTGGTTATACTTTTCTCTGTAGTTACTGTTTATTTACCCAGATTCTCCATATCCAGCCATCCCTCAGTGTGTGTTTTCTTCATTGCCTCCATTTCAGTTTTTAAGTCTTGAACTGTTTCCATTCCCTGTTTGATTGCTTTTTCTTGGTTTTCTATGGTATCTTTGAGGGATTTATTCATTTCTCCCAACTTTTTGTTAGTCTTCTCCTCCATTTCTTTAAAGGAGTTTTTCACGTCCTCTTTAATGGGCTCTATCACTTTCATAATCTTATGTTTAAAGTCAATTTCTTCTACTTCTTTTGGGTTAGGTTGTTCAAGTCTTCCTATTGCATATTTGCTGGATCCTGGTGTTATCATGTTGCTTTTCAGGTTGTTGGAGGAATTCTTGCATTGGTGCCTGCCAATCTCTTCCTTTGAACGTGGTCAGGAGAGTCTAGGCAGCTTGGTCCAATTTTTGTTGTGGCTAACTGTGTACTTGGGGATTTTTCTTGTTCTGCCCTCTCTTAGGGCTCCTCAGCACTGGAGTTGGCTCTCAGATCCTCTCCTCCCTGAAGTAGTCTTTGGTGGTGGATCTAAGCACCTCCTCCAGATGGGTCTGCTGGTAGTGTATCAGGGCCACTTGCTGGCCAAGGCCTTCACAGACAAAAGGAAGGGCTTGGTAGAAGAAGCCCACTCTGTGGAACAAAGACACCCCTGCGGCCTTGTACTCACCACTTTTTCCCCAGAGCCTCAGCCCTGAAGCAGGCTGAGTTCAGGGATCCTAGGACCTCGCAGATGGAAAGGGGTGCTTGGGGGCAAGCTGGGGTGGGATAAGCAGAAAAGCCAGTAGAGTGTGTTTGTGGGTAAGCCCCGCTGAATGGCCAGAAAGTTTAGGGGATTGGAGGGCACCTGTACTCCCTTCCCAGGGCATCTGGGAGGTCGGGCGGGGACCCACTTACCCCTCTGGATGGATCTGCTGGTACTGGATCAGGGCCACTTGCTGGCCAAGGACCTCACAGACAAAAGGGCAGGCTTGGTAGAAGAAGCCCGCTCCATGGAACAAAGAAACCACTGCAGCCTTGTACTCACCACTTTTTCCCCAGAGCCTCAGCCCTGAAGCAGGCTGAGTTCAGGGATCTTAGGACCCCGCAGATGGAAAGGGGTGCTTGGGGGCAAGCTGGGGTGGGATAAACAGAAAAGCCAGTAGAGTGAGTGGGGGAAGCCCTGCTGAATGGCCAGAAAGTTTAGGGTATTGGAGAGCGCCTGTACTCCCTTCCTGGGGTGTCTGGGTGGCCGGGCGGGAACCCACTTACCTCTCCTGATGGATCTGCTGGTACTGGATCAGGACCACTTGCTGGCCAAGGACCTCACAGACAAAAAGCCACATATCTCTTTAATGGAAAATATTAAAGTGACTGGCTCCATTAGTTCCTTGGATTGTTGCTGTGAAAAAATACCCGACAAAAGGAACTGAAGGAAAGATTTAAATTTGCTTCACAGTTTTTGTGTACATTTCGTCATGGCAGAGCAATTATGGTAACAGGAGCTTGGGGCAGGTAGTGACATATTCTCCCCAGTCTGGAAGTAGAGAGGGATGAATGCTCAGCTTACTTTCCCTTTGTGTATTCAGTTTAGGATAAGGAAAGGAACCACCCACAGTGGGTATGTGTTACCCTTTCAACTAAACTAATCTAGACAGTCCTTCACTGTCATACCCCAAACTGTTCCTTCAAGGTGTTTCTAGATCAATTCGACAGTCTCGATTAACACAGGGCATAATAGGTGTCAATAGATACATGGAGGAGTTGGTACACACAATCATTGCTTCAAGGAATTTGAAATTGTACAACCAGAACATGGGATGATTGAATGTGGCTCTAGGCCCAGGAGCTTTGAAGACTGATGCAGAAACATTAGCGTTGGGGAGGTGATGACTCAGGTAGTAAAGTGCCACTTGCACAAGAATGAGGACCTGAGTATGGGTATCCAGGACCACATGAAGAAGTGGGCATACTCATATTCCTCTTTATCCTTAGCGTGGCATGGGTATTATTGCTGAGACTCACTAGCCAGTCGATGTAGATGGCATACAATGATCAGTTCAGTGAGAGACCCTGTATCAAAAATAAGGTGAAGAACAATCAAGGAAGACACTCCACAATCAACCTTTCCTCCCCATACGCAGGTGCATAGACATTCATGGACACTGTGCACTTTCACATACATATACATTCATCAACATATAACACACACACACACACATGCACAAAGTAATATGACTTCAAGGCTGGGACCGCTTTACCCTATCTCAAGAAGAGGATGGAAAATGTGAATAATTCAAGCATGGAGGCACATAAATGTAGTCCCAATACTAAGTAAGCAAAGACAGAAGAAACCCCTGTAAGATCAAGGTCAGGCTGGTGTACAGAGTGAGTTCTAAGCCAGTCTAGGGTACATAGTGAGAAGCTACCACAAAATGAAAAAAGAAGGTATCACCTATTGTAAAATAGTTGGGCAGTTTCATAGAAACATAACTCCACACCTACCAGATGATTCCTTTACTCCATTCCTTCATTATTACCCCAAAGAACTGAAATATGTATACCTCATGAGTACAGCCATCCGCTGGACTATAGTCAATCTGCCAGGAGTCACACTCTTGAGGGAAACCAACTCTTCCTCCCCCAGAAGCTGTAAACTGTCAGCAGCTCCTCCATTAACTGTGGGGGCTTGTGAGTCCCTTGGCCCCCACGCTCTAATGTTGACTGGCATCATCTCATGCAGGTCTTATGCACACAAACTCCACTGCGGTGAGTTAAAAAATGCAGCTGTCCTGTCATGACTAGAAGACACAGTCGTCCTTGGATCTCCCCCATCTTCTGCCTCTTGCCATCTTTCTATCTCCTGTTTTGCACTAGTCCCTGAGCCTTGAGTACAGCACGTGCCCCTGGTGTGGCTAAATAGATGCATCATCTGCACTGTGACCACTCGCGGGTTTCTGCATCAACCACCATCCACTGCACAAAGAAACTTCCCTATGAACAGTGAGAGCTACACTAATCTATGGGTAGAGAGACATCCATGTAGAGGGCAGCTCCATATGTGTCTGTTTATCAAAATAATCATCCCAAGTTCATCGCTGGGCCTGTGAGCTCCCCAACCATGTACTCCTGACCAAATTTACACCACCAGGCATGTGTTTTCTCAGTCAGCGTATTCTTATGGGTAGAGGAATAATAACGAGGATCAGCACAAATGTGATCAATTATTGTCCTGAGCAGCGGCTTCACTGGCTCTCTAACCAGTAACCCAGACTGTTGAACTGTGTTCATGACTTCATTGGTGTCAGAAGCTTAGCCTGCTCAGCATCACGCCTGCCCTGGGCATTCTCCCACACAGCCTCCCAACACTTGCATTCTGACAACCACTCCCCATACAGGATAGACCAGAAAGTCTTTGCTCTGTGAACTAGTCCACTCCCCTGACTGGAAATGACAGGGCTTTCTCTGCTGAAGCCTTCCACTGTGGTCTCCTTCAGGATGTTGTCTACACTTGGGAACTACCTGCTCCTCAGTGCCAGCCCAGAGGATCCCTCAGAGGCAACTGACTTTACAAACCAGGAGCTTCCTCTGATGCACATTCCAGAGGTTTAAAGGGTTAAGGATGAGGTGGAGGGCAGTGACAGTACAATTGAAGATCAAGTGCAGTGAGCGGATCCTTGGGAAAGTACTCAATATCATGGTTGCACCATTTAAACAGTGTTTACTTCTGAGTGTGTTGAGGCATGCATATACTCTCAGGTCTCCACGGTCATGACACTTAGACCTTTACACAAGATAGAAAGAGACAGTCTCAGAACCAAAAGCCAAATAAGAAATAACAAGAGGGAAAGAGGGGTCTGGAGAGACTTCTCAGTACTTAATGGCACTTGCTGTTCTTTCAGAGGACCTGAGTTCAGTTCCCAGCACCCACATTGGAGTGCTCACTAACACCTGTAGCTCCAGCTGTAGGGAATCTGACACAATCCTATGCCCTCCCCCAGGCGTGCACATGAATATGACATAAGTGTATGCATGCTACACATGAATAGATTTAAATATACATTAAAAAGTTAAAGCATAGTGTTTCCAACATCAGAAACTGTTTTCTCTCAGCTAATTGCACATAGACTCTCTCCAGCAAACCTGGGGAAGCTGGATGAATGGTAGCTCAGGATTAGTGACCAGCAACACCTCCTGTTGCAAGCAGAGTTGGTACCTGTGCTCCCTTGCCCAATGCCACACGAGTCTTTTCACCAGCACTCCATGTCATACCACATCTGGCACCACATTCTCTGATAAAGATCACTGTGTCTCTTTTCTTTCTTCTCCATCCCCTGCATTCATCAGCACACACCATCATGGCACAGTACTGTCTCCTCCCTTCTAGTCATTCTTAAATTTACTGTCCACCTAGTGCACAAGCTTCTGTGTGGGGCCTCATATTTCATAGAATTCATGCCTGTCACAGGACTTGTGGATATATCCATTGCTTTGCTTCCCCAAACTGACTTTATACCACACCCATGATTGCATGCACATCTTTTCTGCTTGCACAAATGTCAGTCTAGCAGAATATAAAGACAAACTTCGTTGTCCTGGAAACATGCTTTATTTAGGTCATTCCTTGTAAGTTGCTAGGTTTCTTTTCATTTGTGTAGAAATGTATTAGTCAGGGGTTTCTAGAGTAACAGAACTTATATAATGAATCTCTCTAAATAAATAGAAAAGGGCTTTATTAGAGAAACTTACAGGCTGTGGTCTAGCTAGGCCAACAATGACCTATAGAAAAGGTCTAGGAATCCAGTATTTGTTCAGTGCATGAGCCTGGATATCTCAGCTTGTCTGTAGTATAAACTAAAATCCCAAAGTGTTGTGAGAACTCCTTCAGCCAATAGCCTTTTAGATACTGGCCAATTTTGGGCATGATCTGAGATACCGTAAGCACAGATGAAAGGTGTGTATGGCCCCTTTTGTGCTGGATTCAGTTCCCAGCTTCCAACACACACAAAGGAACACTGATCTCTATCCTTACTGTGAGTTTTATCCCCAAATGAACAAACCTTTGTTATACTCCATTCTGGGCTATTGTGGACCTCTTTAATATGCTTACATTTGGCACCCCATGTTGGGCACCATTCTGCAATCAGAGACTGCCCTTTCATTTCTGGCCACCCAGATCCAAATAATCACACAAAACTATAGTAATTAAAATACAGTTTGGCCAACACCTCAGGCATATTCCTATCTAGCTCTTATATTTTAAAATGACCCATTTCTATTAATCTGTATATTACCATGAAGCTGTGGCTTACCAGTAAGGTTCTGGTGTCTTTCTCCTTCAGCAGCTACATGGCATCTCCTTCATTCCACCTACTTTCTCTCTATATCTCTGTTCGGATTTCCCACCTGGCTTTACTCTGCTAAGTCATTGGCCAAAACAGCTTTATTCATCAACCAATAAAAGCAGCACATATACAGAATGGCATCACACATTACCAAAGACATAGTCTGTAATAGTAGTGAGGGAATGTTCTTTCAGATAAGGGGAGAGCAAGCAGGCAAAGAGAGCAAGCTTTCTCCTTCCATTTCCTTATATAAGCTTCCAGAGAAGATGTGGCCCAGATTAAAGCTGTATCTTCCTACCTCATAGGATCTGAATTAAAGGTGTATCTTCCTACATTTTAGATCTGGATTAAAAGTAGATCTTCGTACTTCAAATTAAGCAAAAATCCCTCACATGTGTGCCCCCCCATTTTGGGATTTTAGTTAATTCCAGATGGAGTCAGGTTGACAACCAAAATAGCCATCACAATCCACCCCTCTTCAACTTGACACATAATCATATCTGCTTATGTCATGTTTAGTCTCCAATGAATGATAACCAGGTCATAATAATGCCTCAACATGGTAGAGTTATCTCATGTATAATAGCAGATGCATTAAGTATTTAACCAGGTCATAATTACAGCTAACATTATATAACTATCTATCTTACAACCATAAATGCATAATAAATTTAGAATAGGTGGCAATGTCCCTTGAGTGACAGTCTTTTATTATCTCAAACTAAAATGTGATAAACATTGATATTCTCTTAATTGGTGTTACATCACATGATAAGGAAATTGAGAAAAACCCCATAACTATCTGTACAAACACATTCTTAACAAAATATGACAGAAAATAGTCATGTCAATTATATTCCTCATTTCTGTAATTGGTCACATGACCTTAGCTGGAATTTATAATGGCCTTTCTATGCTACCCATTCTGTATTTCCTCCACCCTCAGCAAGAACCTCAGTAGGCCTTGGCTCTTTTCCTGGAGGAGTGACCCATACCTTCATTTTTGAAGGGTCTGTGCCATTTGTCATCCTGCCTGGATTAGGCCGCTCTAGTTTCTCATTGACTTTAATGACAGGACACGGTAGCACCACTAAGAGATGCCCTAAAGGATCCCCTGCACTCCAGACATAATTCTTCTTACCTCCATTGTGGAGAAGCAATCCAATTTCCCCATGGTAATCTGGATCAATCACCCCTCCTAACACTGTTAGCCCTTTCTTAGCCTGTTGGTTTAAGGACATCAGAAGCCCAAAGTGGCCAGGGGGAAGTCTGAGCTTCCAGATCAATGGAATGCTTGTTGTAGTTCCTGGCAGGAGTGCTCCCCACTATGGAACCAAAACTTCTAGGCCAACAAAATTTAAAACTGCAGGAACAGGAAGCAAACATTTTCCTAACGGGCCTGTAGGGGTGATAGTGAGTGGAACTAGTCTCTTTGCCACACCTTGATTCCTGAAGCCATGGATCTGGGCTATGGGAGAAACTTTAGCATCTATTAGATGTTGATTCAAAGCATATACCACATTCTGGAGAACCCTGCCCCAGGCCTCCAGGCTGCTGCCACTTCATTGGCATTGTAACTGTGTCTTCAAAAGGCCATTCCATCTTTCTATCAGACCAGTTGCTTCAGGATGGTGAAGGACACAGTAAGATCAGTGGATTCCATGATTGTGTGCCCACTGTCACACTTCTCTGTTGTGAAATGAGTTCCTTGGTCAGAAGGAACACTGTGTGGAATGCCATGATGGTGGATAAGGCATTCTGTAAGTCAACGGATGGTGGTTTTAGCAGAAGCATTATGTGCAAGAAAGGCATATCTATAACCAGAATAAGTATCTACTCCAGTAAGGACAGTGCTTTGTCATTTCCATGGAGGAAGTGGTTCAATGTGGACAACCTGCCATCAAGTCACTGGCTGGTCACCCTAGGGAATGGTGTCATATCTGGGGCTCATTGTTGATCTCTGCTGTTGGTAGATCTGGCATCAGCAGCAGCTGTAACCAGGTCAGCCTTGGTGAGTAGATCCATGTTGTTTAGCCCATGTATAACTCTCATCTCTGCCACCATAGCCACTTTGTTCATGGGCCCATCAGACAATGACAGTAATGGCTGGGGAAAGAGGCTGACTGTCCACAGAATGGGTCATCCTGTCTACTTGATTACTGAACTCCTCAGCTGAAGTCACCTTTGGATGAGCATTAGCATGGGACACAAATATCTTCCCAACCTTTGCCCATTTGGAAAGATCTACCCACATACTTCTTCCCCAGATGTCTTTCTCGCTAATTTTCCAAATCTTTGGACATCCAGACAACTCATTGGCTACAGCTCATGAATCAGCGGACAACTGTACATCTGGCCACTTCTCCTTCCAAACAAGCTGTATGATCATGTGTACTGCCCGAAGCACTTCCCACTGTTCAGCTTTCCATTCACCAGTATCTTTCAGGGTTGTCCCAGAAAGGGGTTGCAATGCTGCAGCTGTCCACTTCTAGGTGGTGCTTGCATCAAGTGCAGAACAACCAGTGAACCAGGCCCTAGTCTTCTTTCCCTCACTCAACCAGTCATAGGACACACCCCATGAGGTTGTAGGTGCATACTTGGCAGCAGACAGCATTGTAACAGGAGTAGAAACTATAGGCATTTGGGCAGTGTCTTCGTGTAACTTGCTTGTGCATTCAGGAACTGCTCAGGCCTGATCACATACATACCACTTCCATTTGATAATAGACTGCTGCTGTGCACATCCTATTTTGTAACTTGGTGGGTCAGATAACAGCACATGATGAGCTCAGGTCACATGGTAGTCTGGTTGCCCACTGTCATTCAGTTTCCACTAAAGTACGTTAGCAGGCCAAAAGCTGTCTCTCAAAGGGAGAAGAGTTGTCTGCAGATGATGGTGGAGCCTTGCTCCAAAAGCCCAAAGGTCTCTTCTGTGATTAACCTATAGGGCCTTGCCAAAGACTCCAAAAGGTATCCTTATCTGCCACTGACATTTCAAGTCCCATCGGGTCTGCTGGATCATGGGTTCCAAGTGTTAAAGCAGCCTGCACAGCAGCCTGGACCTGTTGAAGAGCCTCTCCTGTTCCAGGCCCACACAAAGGTAGCAACTTTCTGAGTCACTTGGAATATGGGCTGGAGTAATGCACCTAAGGGGGGAATGTGCTGTCATCAGAATCCAAATAGGCCCAGAAAACATTGGGCTTTGTTCTTGGTGGTGGGAGGGGACAGGTGCAATGATGTGGGACTCTCCTCTGCTGCTCTTGCCTGGACTGCTTACAAATGGCACCAAAACATTTGGTAAGAATATCCACATAAAGCCTAAGAAAGCTTAAGGGTAAGCTCTGTTTGTTGGCAGTGCACAGATGCCTGGGTCCTTTAAGAGAAGGCTTCCTGACTCAGCCTTAGCAGCAAAAATTGCATGGCTCCTTTAAGGAACAGGTTCTTGGTTTGTGCTGGTAGCACAAATGGCTCTGGCTCTTTTGGGAGATCCTGTTACAGAGCACTTGAATGAGGTTTGTGGGCAGTATGCTGCAACTTACTTGGTGGCTGTGTGGGCCACCTGCTTCCCAGAGTTGGGATGATAAACATGACTCCCAAAGCTGGCAGTAAATGGACCTCTGCCATGTTGGAAAGCCGAGCAGGGTGGAGCCAACGCCAAAGCAGATGCTCTGGTCCTAGCCATGTGTGCTTAACAGTTTACAACAGTGATCAGAAAAGGATTACGGATATGCAATAAAGGCAGATTCAGACAGAAATAAACCTCTGAACAGGTCACAGTGTGTTTAACAAATGTACATAGGCTTAAGAAAAATAGAAAATGGATATAGGCAGTTATAGAAAGAAATAGTATTAAAAATTAAAACAAAGTCTTTAAGGAGACAGGTTAAAGGAGTAAAGATAATAAATCTTAAAAAGTAATAGAGAAAAAACCACGTAAAGATAAAATATACACAGAGAATCTTGAATATGTATATTATTGTGTTTTCTTTGGGTTTTTGACTGTTAATGAGTTAACTGATGAAAAATATTTGATTCTGTGTGTTGCTAAGCTAAACCAACATACATATTTTAAAGGTATCTTGACTTCTAAATTTGAGTCTAAGGATATGTTACTTTGGAAAAGAGATTCTGATTTTGTTTCCACAGAAGATGAGAACCTAAGGATTCCTTCCAAGTTAATGTGGTTTTATGGAACAAGACCCCCAAAAGGTCTCCATGAGCCTGAAAAATACTTTGCCCAACAAAGAGCAGGAAGCACTTTGGAGAAGACTATGCACAAATTTCCAAAATGATTGTTTATAAATGTTTGTTTTTATTTAAAGGGGTTGATTATAAGTGGTTAATAGTCACAGTCAATTTCTAAAAAAAAATAAGGGGGATATGATATAGAAATGAATACTTTGCATTTATATGGATCTTGGTTTATTGATAAAAATTTAAGGTTGATTTTGTTACACTGTGTACATGTATTTCTTTTCTTGTTTAAGGTATTGTGTTTGTGCAGTTCATTTAAAAATATAGTGTATAGTTATGAAATACAGATGAAAAGCCATCTGTAATAATCAGACTTTTAATTAAATTAGATTTTCTAGATATACAGAGATATATTTCAGTTAGATAGATAATCTTCAACACTTCAAAGACCCACAGAATTTGGCATTTAAAATGTTTTAAGAACTTAGACTTTTCTCGACAGTGAGCTATGTCTGCTTCTGGCAGCACCAATCTACTTCAAAAGGCCATTGAAGAGGCTCCTTTTGGAGTTTGCTAATCTTGCCTGGACTGCTTGATGTTATGCTGTATGAACTGAACAAGCAGGAGCCCCCCCCCCAAATGACTGCTGAACTTGCCAAAGATGATGAAGACAGTTCTTCAGGGTTCCTGATTCATGAAAGAGTCTTCCAGAGATTCTTCAGGATACAGAAACAGTCTTTCATACTATGGACCTGAAGGCTGAAGACGGATGCCCCAATGTAACAGAAGAACTTTGGATGACTGTCCAGGCAGCGAGATGTCTCTGTCAATTCTAGAGTTTTGGAGTTGCTTACAGTGTACTTCCTGTTTATTTAAGTAGTAGTATATCCTTCTGGGGTCTTTGATGGAGTTGAAGATGATAGTTATAGTTATTTTCCTTAGTTATGATAAAAGATAAGTTAGATATGAAGCTTTAGACTTACAAAGAAATATTGTAATTATAATTCTTGCTTGATACCTGTTTTGTTATATGTAATTTTACTATGTTAAAGTTAAAACCTTCCTTTTTATTTAGACAGAAACAGGGAGATGATGTGGGATTCCCTTCTGTATGCTGTGAATAAGTTTTATTACCATTGCTTAATAAAGATACTACTTTGGCCTCTGTCAGGGCAGAATACAACAAGGCAGGAAATCCAAACAGAGATAGAGGAGGAAAGAAGGTGGAGTCAGGTAGATGCCACATAGATGCTGAAGAAGAAAGATGCTAGAATCTTACCAGTAAGCCACAGCATTGTGGTGATACACAGATTAATATGAGTGGGTTAATTTAAGATATAAGAGCTAGTTAGAAATATGCCTGAGCCATCGACCAAACAGTGTTGTAATTAATATAGTTTTTGTGTGATTATTCAGGTCTGGGTGGCCGGGAAACAAGAGTACAGTCTCAGTTTACAGCAAAATAAGTTATCCTTCACCTTGGAAGGGTGGGAAGGCACCCTGAGTGCAGAAAACAGTTAACCCTAATGTATGATGTATTCCCCCTTTCAGCTCTTACTGAGTTTTCAGAAGGGGTTTCTATAACATGTAGGCATCACCTTTTCCTCTGCTGATTACATTTGTCCTTTCCAAACAAAAAAAACTGTCATAGTTTTGTCCTGTTATTTTAAAGTTTATCATGTGTGTGACCTTGCAGGTAAACTTGCTTGTTGATGAATTTCTACTCTATTTGTCTAGCCTGCATGGGGGTAGTTTGGTAGATTTTGCGTGAGGGTGGGAATAGTTGCAATAGTGTGGCTTTGGTGGAGGACATGTGTCACTGGGGGTAGACTTTGGAGTTTCAAATACCCAAGCCAGACCCAGTATCACTGTCTCTTCCTGCTGCCCGCTGATCCAGATATAGAACTCTCAGCTCCTTCCCCAGCACCATGTCTGCCTACATGCCATTATACTCCTGCCATGATGATAATGGACTAAACCTCTGAACTGAAGCCAACCCCTATTAAATGGTTTCCTTTATAAAAGTTGTTGTGTTCATGGTGTCTCTTCACAGTAATAGAACACTAAGATAGAAGGACATGAGGTTTACTGATCTAGCATGGATACTATGTATCTTCATTATGGATGTAAAAGTCAGGCATGACCCCGCATGCTTGTAACCTCAGACCTGAAAGGAGGGGGACACATAGCCCATCCAATCTTGGTATTCAAGGTAGCCTAAACTGTGACCTATAGGTTCAGAGGGAGAAAATGAAGTAGAGAAACTACATAGGAGGGCAGTGCCATGTCAATCTTTGTGTGCACATGTAGCCATAATGGATAGCTCACTTCTACACACACATGCACATGCAGGCATAAAGACACATGTGTATGAAGATATCATGAGTACTCTCACAACTCTCAATTGTAACCTAAAAATTAATTTATTAGAAGGAAGCAAGTAATCCCTTTTCAAATAAAGTAAAATCAAAAGGAGAGAAAGATTGATTGTGGGGCACATGGGCTTCTCTGTCAGAAAAGTGGACTTTGTCTCTCCATGAAAGGCAAAGCTGGGAGTTCTGATCTCTAGAAGTAAAGCCTAGGGACTTGGGGCGGGTGGTCATTGCTATCACATGTTACCAACATAGGAGACAATATCTTACCACAGTTACTTAGAAATCAATTGGAGACCACACAAATTCTAATCAAATGCATTAGATTTTTCCTACTATAGATCAATTCTTTCCTACTATTGATTGGAAACCAAACAGTAAGTATCTTTCAAATCTTTGGGGAAAAAGGCACACAAAGGTGTGTTTCTAAACTCTAATATTACCTTCATAAAGTATTGAGTATTTGTGATATTATTACAGAGAAATGGGAAGACAGACTAACTATGGTAGAAAGAGACTGAGGTGAGGGATTGAGGTGGGGAGCGTCAGCATACAGATCATCTCTTTAGATGAAGAACTGCACACCCGGTTGAAATAGTGCAATTTAGACTTAAGGGAAATCCTGGGTGTTCATAGGCACGTGCATTTCAACAGATCAACAGATCCTGGAGTAGCCAGTGTCAGGAAGATAAAAGATACTAATTTAGGCAGGATCATTCAAGAACCACGTCTCCATTGTGAAGTACTTTTTGGAATACAACCCTGGGCTAGTACTTCCCATTCTTACCTTGCTTGCTTTGCCCACTTTCCTTGAGAATTCAAGGGCACTCTAGTTGGTTGATCCTTCAGAGTTGGCTGAATCAAGCCATTTGGTTTCTTCCTGGAGAAACATTTCCTGATCCCTTCTTGTCTGAGGTAGGTTCTCTCGGATGTAGCACAGTTAATAAAAACCCAGTTACAAAAATTTAGGTTCAAACTGAAGTTCAGAAAAGCGAAAGAGCTAGCCACTGGCTCTTACCTTTAACTCAGTCCAAAATGGCAATCCTGCCTCCAGGAATCTCAGAATGAGACTGTGTATGAGAGCTGTCTCCCCCCATCCCTCATTTTATAATCCTCTCTAGTTTTGGAATTAAGGGCATATACCACTACCACCTGGTTTCTATGGCAAACTAGCCTGGCTACTGGGATTAAAAGTGTGTGTCATTGTGGCTACTGAAATTAAAGGTGTGTGTCAACATTGTCTGGTCTGTATGGCTAGCCAGCATAGCTGTTTCACTTTTCTGATCTTCAGGTAAACTTTATTTATTAAAATACAAATGAAATGCCACTACACTCTGAGATATATACCAAGTTAAAATTGAGCACTTAGATCTCCAAGGAGCCTGTGTATAAATGGAGGTTTCTCTGTCCTTGTCCTGTCCCACAGCCACTTCTAAATCACTCAGCAGCTTAATATTAATTATAAACTCTTTGGCCAATAATTCAGTGTGGAGGCCCAAAAATGTGAGCATATTTCCACCTTGCCTGAAGGTCAGAGAGTTTTGGCTTGCTCAAAGTTGTTGGCAACAAGTATGACTACATACCCTGACTTAGGGTCTGGTTACTAGGTGTTTAGAACATTAAGATGGTCCATATAGATAGATCCACTCCACCCTGACCAAATGTCAGAATTCAAGCACACTTCTGCTCCTTCTTTTTAGTTAGGAGGTTTGGCCTAGAAAGTGGCTGCCTTCAGGATGCTTGGTCTAGGGTGGGCTCACTGCCTAAACAACAGAATGCTTTTCTCAAGAATTAATGACTTGATGTCTCAAAGTATTGAAGCAAGTAAGTGCTCTAGTTGTTCTTTGTATCATGTTAAAGCAGTCTTTTGTCTTATCCCTCCTTTTGTATTGGGGTATAATAGTGTATGGAAAATTAAACATGGGCAGACTCAGAAGTCAGAATTCAGCATTCAGGAGTTGCCCTCCCAGTACTATCCTATGTCTCTGTGATTCTTTCTTAGCTCTGTTCTTCCAACCTAACTTTTCTAAGTCTCATGACCCTAACCTGGAACATACGAACCCACCGTGGCTAGGACTGTAGCAGTAGTCACCCCAGCTCCTGACAGTTCAGGCTTATTAGTAACTAGCTCTTACATTTAAATTAATTCATTTCTATTAATTTATATATTTCCATGTGGCCATCTCTTTTATTGGTCTACTGGCATGTTGTTTCTTGGGCAGCTGCTGATATCTCTCTATCTTTACCTTTCTTCTAACCTGTATCTCTGCTTGGAATTCCCTCCTGGCTCTATCCTGCCTTACCATAGGTCAAAACAGTTTCTTTATTAAATAATGAGAAGAATAAGTATTCACAGCATATAGAAGGGTTATCCCACAGCATTTCCCCTTCTCTGTCTAATTAAAAAGGAAGATTTCAACTTTAACATAGAAAATTACAGACAAAAAAATGTTATTAAATAGAAATTATGGTTACTAGTAATTTGTATTCAGTCTATTTGTATTTGACAAAATTAAAGAAAATATTTAATTATCTATCCTATCTTGGTGAGTTTAAAGTTTTATATCTAATCTACCTTTTTATCATAACTAAGAAAAACTATGATTATAACTATAAAGTCTTCAACTCCATTGGAGGCCTGGGAAGGAAATATTACCTGAATAAGCAGGAAGTACAAGCAAGTGACTTACAAAAAGTGTGAGAAATGACAGAAACAGCTAGCTGCCTGGACAGTCACCCAAGGTTCCTCTGTAACATTGGGGCATCCATCTTTGGCCTATAGGCCTAGCATATCTGACAGACTTTTCTGTGAAGGTCAGCAGTCACCTTTCTTGGGTCCTCCTGGTCCAGTTTAGAGAGTAACGGTCAGTAATTGAGGCAATGGCAGTTTCTTTGCACACATGGTTAGCTTTTGTCACTAAGAGATCAGACTCCACACAGAATTTCTTTGATATCCATTATCTTCACTGGAATACATTGGTGCTGCCAAGAGTAGACGTGTCTCACTGTCATGAAAAGTATAAGTTACTAAAACATCTTAAATGCCATATTTTGTAGGTCTTTGAAATGTTTGAAGAATACCTATCTGAAATATATCTTTGTATATCTAGAAAAGCTAACTGATATGACTTTAAGTTTGATTATTACAGATGACTAACTCTGAAAATTTCTATTTAATTATATATTACAGTTTTAATTGAGCTGTATAAATAATACCTTAAGCAAGAATAGAAATATATATATAATATAACAAAATTACCCTTAAATTTATTCAATAAACTAAAATCCATAGCAATGTAAAATATTTTGAGATTAACAGTTGCTTTTTAGATTAAGGTATATTTAATAATCTACCCCTTTCCCCCATTTCTATATCATATCAGCCTTTGTTCTTTTTGAAAGGGATTGACTATGATCAATAACAATTTGTAACCAACCCTCTTTAAATGAAAACAAACATTTGTAAACAATATTTTGGGAATTTGGACATAGTTCTCTAGACTACTTCCTGCTGATTGTTGGGTATCGACCTTTGAGGGACCTAGAGAAAATTTAAGATAATTGTTAAGTCTTGACTGGAGTAGCCTGTGAGGCTGGATCATTTCAGTAGTCCTGAAGCTGTTTTAGATTGGGGGAAATGCTGTGGGATAACCCTTTCATATGAGGTGAATATGTTTTATTCCCATTGGTTAAAAATAGCTGATTTGGCCTATAACAAGGCAGGATGGAACCAAGCAGAAAAGCTAAACTGAAAATACAAGAAAAGAAAAGGGCTGAGTCTGGGCAGAAACCAGCATGCTATGGAGCAGGAAGATGTACTAGACCACAGGTAAAGCCACAAGTCATGTGGCAACACATAGATGAATATAAATGGGTTAGTTTACGTTGTAAAAAGTAGTTAGTCATAATCCTTAATTAATAGGCCAAACAGTTTGTAATTACTATTAAGCTTCTGTGTGACTACTTTGGGATGGGCAGCCTGGCAACAAAAGCACTGCCTCCGTTTATACCTGGACAGACCACCCAAGTGCCTTTTGCCTTTCTTGTGGCTTCAGTCATCCTCAAACCTTAATACTGGACTTTTAGGTAAAAATTCTTTCTTGGCATTCTGCCATGGAACCCCAAAACTATAACCGTCTGATGGCTAAAAGACTTCCAGGTTTGCTATTTCTGAGGCAAACACTACTCTTCTTAGCTTAAGAAATTTCAATATCAACCAAATGTCCTGAGATTTCTTCTATCTGGTATAACACCAAATACCCTCTGCATGAGGGGCTAATTTTGGCACAATATCTGTGATAAAGGTACAATCTTCAAGTTCTCAGAGACCCCCAAAGTGTATTATCAAAAATGTTCTCAAAGTTTTGAGAGGCATCAGATTGATGGATCTTGAATCACTCCATAATCCTTCAGCATGAATGATATCTGTCCTGGCAGAATCAGAGATCGTAACTCTCTATTCCACAATTCTTTTGCAAAGATCCAAGTAGCAGTCTTGAAATCCATTTCAATTTATAGATCTACTTCTCTTCCTTATAGTGGGGACAGAGAACTGAGAAAGACCAACCTCCCATTGAATTTGCAGCCATCAACTCAACCCTTTTACCTCAGAACAGGAGTACACACACACACACACACACACACACACACACACACACACACACACACACGAACACATACACACACTACACATGGAGCAAGACTCTGTAGCACAACACTATTGTAAGTTATCTCATAGCCTGGCTTAGGAGAATCCTTTAGCCCAGCATTTCCCTGTTCACTTGCCATCATAGATCTCTGTCCCCACCTTGTTCTTGCTCTTTTGCTCTCCCTCTCTTGCTCTCTCTCTCAACAGACAAAAAATCAAATTACACAACTCTTGAAGATGGATAGAAGTTTCAATATGCACCCAGAAATACATGCAATTTCTAGTGTTGATTAATTTCTTTACATAACACATTACAGTTTTACTGATAAGAACAAAATTGGTGGGGGTTGACTGAAGCAGTGACTGTAATGAGATGAAAGGCAAGATAAATATCTCTGCTTGTCTTTCACACAATGAATCATCTATATTTTAAGGAGTACCCAAAGGGGAGGAGGCCACAGCAAAAGATAATGGCAGGTGCAATGTGAGAAAGTATAATGGTGTGCACTTATGAATACACCATAGTGAATGCTAGCCTTTTGGATGCTAACTCTAGAAAGTTAATTTAAAACACTACATTTTGGGAAAGCAAAATGCTTCATTTGATAAAAAGGAAAATATTTTATTTAAAATAAAAATATATCAGGGTAGAAGGCAGAATAATAAAAACCTGATCAAGAAACAACAGGAATAGAGTGCTTCTAAGCTCACAAACATCTTCTTTCCTGCAAATTGTGCATGGTTTCCCTATGCTACAAATGAACAAGAGTGAAAGTTAGCTCAACACTAGTAGCTAATGAAACCTCTTGATCTCAGCAGAATTGGTACAAGTGACACCTTTTCTAATACCTCATGCAGTATTCTCAGTGGGGTCAGGTATGATGCTGCACCTGTCACCACATTCTTTGATACCAACATCCGTGTTGCACAGTCATGCCTTCTTATTCCCTGACATAATTTCTGCACACCATCCTGGTCTAGCAGTGTTTTCTCCCCTCTGTTTGTTCTTTTATTTGCTCTCCACACATGCTTATGTGCAAAGATTTATATTTCATAGGATTTCTGCCCTTCACAGACCATGTGGATTCCTTTATTGCTTTTCTTCCCCAAATCTTCTTTGATTCACACCCCTAGTTATGTGAACATACTTTCAGTTTTTGTGAATCTCACAATGGAAAAAGGATAAGATAAGAAGTTTCAGTTCAGGAAACATTTACTGCACTTCTTATTATTCTAAATTTCTGGGGTCCTCTTTATTTAGTAGAAATGAAATGATATGATACTTCAAATGTGAGGATGCACATTAAAGATGCACAAACAAGACCTGCAGATAATGGATCATTCCACAGTTTGTCTGGATGGGAGGGGCTCACCAGGCTCTACTGTTCTCATGGAGTGTGTAGTAGTTAATAGTTTCTTGGTAAGGGACAAAAGATGTCTCATCCCTCTCAAAGGACCTTTACCAAAGGAGTGGGGAAGATTTTCTTTAGTGATGTAGCCACTGGTTAGTTGCACAGCAATATAAATAGCCCTTCACCTGGGCTCTCCTAAGAAACCCTGATCAAGAACCCTCTCCTCTGCTGCCCAAGGACCTAGCTGGGGACATCCCCGTGGACACCTGGGATCCCCTCTAGAGCTAAGTCTCTTGCCAACCCTAAAATGGCTCTTTTAATGTAGATATCTTCTTCCCTGCTCCTATATCCGTCCTTGGGCAGCAGAGCAGAGGGTGCTTGAACTGGCCTTGCCCCACTATCACACTGATGATTATCTCGAATAATCACCATAGAATCTTCATCTGGCGATGGATGGAGATAGAGACAGAGACCCACAGCCACATCAGAGCAATGGACTGAGCTCCCAAGGACCAGTTGAAGAGCAGAAGGTGGGAGAAGAGGAGCAAGGAAGTCAGGACCGCGAGGGGTTGGTCCACCCACTGAGACAGTGTGCCTGATCTAATGGGAGCGCATCAAATCCAGCTGGACCGGGACTGAATGAGCATGTGATCAAACCAGACTCTCTGAATGTGGCTGCCAATGGGGGCAGACTGAGAAGCCATCGATAATGGCACTGGGACCTGTGTCTACTGCATGTATTGGCTTTTTGGGACCCTAGTCTATTTGGATGCACACCTTCCTAGGCCAGGATGGAGGGGGGAGGGCGTTGGACTTCCCACAGGGCAGGGTACCCTGCCCTCTCTTAAGGA
>PVIU01027544.1:0-20316 GCA_004026605.1 Ondatra zibethicus | reverse complement strand
TGGGCGGCACGGGTGGCATGGGTGGCACGGGTGGCATGGGTGGCACTGGTAGCATGGGTGGCATCGGTGGCATTGGTGGCACAGGTGGCATTGGTGGCATGGGCGGCACTGGTAGCATGGGTGGCATCGGTGGCATCGGTGGCATTGGTGGCACAGGTGGCACTGGTGGCACGGGTAGATGTTCATGACCATGGTTAGGAGAGTGTGTAGGTATGCATGTGCGCACATGTTAGAGGCCAGAAGAAGACACTGGGTATCGTACTGCTCCCTTATACCCTGCGGGGGAGATTATCAATGAACCTGGAGCTCTGTTCTCAGCGAGGCTGGCAGGCTAGCAGGTCTCAGCTCTTCTGTCTCCCCGGCCACAGTGCTGGAGTTATAGACTAAGTGTCCATGTGTAGCTTTTTACATGTGTGCTGGGGATTGAAACTCTGGTCTTCATGCTTTGCAGCAAGCTTTCTTACTCACTTAGCCATCTCCCCAACATCCTGATCAATTGTTTTAAAACGTCTTCCAATCTTCATACATACCACAGTTTAGCCATTAAATAGTAGATTTAATCATATTCCATGAAAAATGTCCTCTAAGCTGAATGTGGTATAAGAATATTCAAGCACAGAAGACCCAACACTGAGAAAGGAAGCGGGTACCACGTCCCACCCCGTCTTAGTCAATGTTCTATTGCTGTGAAGAGACACCAGGACCACAGCAACTCTTATAAAGGAAAGCATTTAACTGGGGCTGGCTTACAGTTTTGTAGGTTTCGCCAATTATCAGCATGGTGGCGCACAGGCAGACATGGTGCTGCAGAGCTGAGAGTTCTACATCTGAGCCTGCAGGCAGCAAGTAGAGAGTTAGATACTCAGCCTGGCTTGGGCTTCTGAAGCTTCAAAGCATTGACAGCTTCTGGGAGAACAAAAGTTGGTTTTCTTCAAAGGAGTGACATTGGGCGTATTGACCACATCCAGCGAAGCTACATGCTCAGTAACAGCCAACACAAAACAAACTCCATGGTCTAGTGGTTGTCTGTGTATGTGTGTGCTTGGTTTGGCCTTTTTAAAAAAAAAAAAAAAAAAAAAAACGAAAGAAAAGAAAAATAATATGAAGTGGGGTGGATAAAGAGGGAAGGACCTGGGATGAGTTGGGGGAGGGGAAAGAATGTGACCAAAATTTATTATGGAAAGTTTTAGAAATAATGAAAAAAGAAACCTCAGAGGATAGATACCCGCCTCTTTCGTGGTAGGAGATGAATCTCATTATGAAAATTGCATGCAGAGACAAGATTTCAGATGAGACTGTTCACTATAAAATGTTGAGGTCAAAATGTGTTAGAGGGGAGGTATATTTCTCTTTTCACATCTTTCTTAAAATTGGCTCTGCAGAGGCTGTTTCCTATCTCTACATGTGGGAGACGCTTTTCAAGCTCACGTCCAGATGAACTGTGTTAACTGTGACTTTCTCCTTGTGACCAACCTCCTACTACAGAGATATCTGACCATCCATGTTCATTCTAGCACTATCTACAACAGCGAAGATATGAACCAGCAGAGATGCATTAACTGATGAATGGGTAAAGAAAACAAAGTTTATGTACACAAGGGAAAAAGGATGAAATATGCTCCTTGCAGGAAAATGGGTCGAAGGGGATTCTTACTGAGTGAAGCAAAATAAGCCTGACTGAGAGACAAACATTACATGTTTTCTCTTGTGCGGAAACTCTAAATAAAATAAAAATGTAAAAACAATATAGAAGTAGGAAAGGGATATGCAAGCAGAGGAAGTTGTCTAAAAAGGAGAGGGGTAGGAAAAACACAAAAGGATAATGGGAGGGCAAAAACACTATCTGGTTCCTTTCAAAAGAAAAACCTAAATTTGCGTATTAAACTGGGTCCTTTTAAAATCCATCATTACATTTACTCTACGGATACTGTAGGAGGATGGGCTCTTTCCTAGATCATTTAGCAGCCTCTCCCCGCCCACAAAAAGATTCCAGGTGAAGAGCTAGGGAGATGGGTCAGTGAAGTGCCTGAGGAGCAAGGGATCACCAGAGCCCACGAGGAGCCAGGCCCTGAGCTCGTGTCTGCAATTACAGTGCTTGGGAAAAAGAGAGGAGACAGAAATAAGCAGCCAGCCAGTCAAGCAGGATCCATGAGCTTCAGACTCAGAGACCCTGTCTCAAAACCAAGATGGAGAGAGACTGAAGAAGGAAGGCACTTCACGCAGAGCTCTGGCCTCTATACACACATGTGCACACACACACATCTCAGACAACAAACTGCCTTCAAATTATATACTATGAGAAGCTTTGATTCTCCTAAAACTTGTATTTTTTGTTTCTGTAGTCTTCGCTAAGCCACATGCTCAATGTTAAAGCATTTGGAGTATAACACCCCCACCCTTTATTCTGCATGTGAGTTCACTCCATTGTCTAACACAGTCCTTTGTGTCTGCTCAGCATCTGGTCAACAAGATCATTCACACTCGAGCTGAGACAATACTGGTTGTCTCCTCTGTTAGACGCTCACACTGTCATGCCAGGAAGATGTCGATGTAGAACGTGCTGACCATGTGTCTGCAGTCGACCCTTCTTCCAGCCATCAGCTCTTTAGTTCACATTTCCCTGGTTGTGAGTTTCACTTTACACTCTTGATTTACTGTTAAGACAATCTGAATCAAATGAAGACAGTTGGAAAGTTCAGAGAGATTTCCCCCAGCTTCATTCTTAAAACCAACACTACATCATATCACTGTTATATGCAACATGTACTTTCAACTCTGACCTATAAAACAATAAACAGTAAGTAGGCTTTTAGATGAATACACCAACAAAAACATTTTTAAAAATCTTTGATGAAAATGACCACGTATAAACAAAAAAATACAATTATGTAAGTCTTTATTTCCATGCAGCAGTAATCTTAAGCAGGAAAAATCTAGGCTTTACTACTTTAACATTATGAAAATCCTTCACAGAAGTCTACATGAGGCTAGAGTTCTGTGTCTGTGTCTTTTAGATGGGGGAAGAAAACCTGAAGAAACCTAATCATATCCATAGGAGCAGAAGTAGTTTCGGATTATGATTTAATTTGTGCAACTCTTTCAGGTTGTTTTGAATTTGGGGACATAGAAATACTTTTTAAAAAGGGAAACTATTAGTCAACTCAGTTTCACTGGGCATTTTAATTTACATTTGTCATTTAATTTGTCCTTTTGCTGATAAAATACCACGATGAAGGCAACTTATAAAAGAGTTTATTTGGAGTTTAGAGTTTCAGAGGGTTAGAATCTGTGACCATCATGGTAGGGAGCCTGGTGTGAAGCAGGAAGGCAGGCAGGAATGTGCTAGAGCAGTAGCTGAGAACTCATATCTTGATCCATAAGCAGAAGGCAGAGAGAGCACTCTGGAAATGGTTAGTCTTTTGAAACCTCAAAGCCTGCCCACAGTGATACATCTCCAACAAGGCTATACTCCCCAATCCTTCTCAAATAATTCTACCAACTGGGGACCAAATATTCAAACATGAGTCTATGGGGCCACTCTCATTCAAGCCACCACAAATTCCAAACATCTTCTGTGATTATAACTATTACAATGCTATATGGCATTTCCACACTTAGTTCTATGTCTCTTAATAAAATCAACGACTACTTCTGAGGTCATAAAAAGGACCCTATTAGCTGGGTGGTGACGGCGCATGCCCTTAATCCCAGCACTCGGGAGGCAGAGGCAGGTGGATTCCTGTTAGTTCGAGGCCAACCTGGTCTACAAGAGCTAGTTCCAGCACAGACTCCAAAGCCACAGAGAAACCCTGTCTCGAAAAACAAAAACAACAAAAAGGACCCTATTGAGGAACTTTTGTGAAAAGTGAGATAAAAACTAATTTTCTTACCTTAGAACTGCAAACAGCTACATTAGCAGGGAGCTGGGAAAACTGTTTTAACTCAAATACATCACGTGTTGCCCAACGGCTCATGTGATTTTCAGCTCTGCTTGATCCAATCACATTCTGATTTGAGTGGATATAGGCCACTTCCTGAACACCACCTAGGAGGCAAAAATGTTTATTACGTGATTAATCACTATGAAGCAATATGGTTCTAACTATCAACAGCACACTAAGAACAGGATATACCTCCTTTGTTATTCCCTCTGTTTTTGAGACAGTCTTGCTATGTAGCCCAGGTTAGTTTCAAACCCGTGATTCTTCTGCCTTAGCCTCCTAGTTATGCTTCCTTCCTTCTTTTCTTCCTTCCCTCTCTTTCTTTCTTTATAAGACAGTGCCTTACTTAGTAGCCCTGGCTGACCTGGAACTCACTATGTAGACCAGGCTGGTCTTGAACTCACAGTCAGTCCTGCTCTTACTCCCCATTGCTAAGATTAAAGGTGTGCACCACCACACCTGGCGACGCTTGCTGTATTTAAAAATTATTATCTTTGTTGCTTCCTTGAGACAAGAGCTTACTCTGTAGCTCAGGATGGCCTAGAACTCATGGCCATTCTCCTCTCTAAGCCTCCTGAGTATTGTTGAAATTATAGGTATAGGCAACTATGCTTAATGGCTTGCTTTATTTTTAATGATTAAAAGATCACGTTACTATCACAACATTTTAAAAAGTAAATGGAAAAAGGAATTCAAATATGTTGGTTCAGGTTAACGTGGAAATGACTTTCTACTGTTATCAATATGAGAATTACTGAAATTAAGTAACAATTTTTAAATTTATATCTGAAATGGAGATTTTTGTCTGTGAGAATCATGGTTAATGGTCCTGTGTAGATTTTTCTTCCTTGTTAATTTCAACTGTTGTTTGCACATTTAAGGAGGTGCTCCAGGCTTATCTGCTCGTCTAAAAAAACACTGATGGCAGTGATGGACGAGAGCATGGGGTTTATGACCAGAAAGTTGTGTTTGGTTGGTGGTGCTCAGCTTTATTGTTTGTATTTTGTCTTTTTTTGTACACATGCCCAGAGAATGTCAAGATGAGAGCTTTTTAGGAAATGAAAAAAAAATTAACTTATAGTTTTTTATCTGAAAGAGGTCTTAAAAGTGGCTCTATTTTTTTTTATTGCTTTGCTTCTAGGCTCTAATAATTTATTTTGAAATTACAGCCATAAAAGAGGAGGCTGGAACTAAGGCCTGTAAAATTTTCCTCAAACAGCCCTGGCAATGAACCTCAACTGTGACCCCAACACTCTGCTGTTTTAGCCCTGAACTCTCCAGCAATCACCAAGCACAAAACACAAGACACTGCTACATCATGTAATTAAAAGTTACCAGAAAAACATCTCTAGGTGACACTAACTCCAACTGCTGACACCTGCCGTTAAAAACCTCACGTGATTATTTTTAAAAGAGTTTGTAACAAATCCTTAACCCTCTAATTTCACTGGAGCAAACAATCTAATTGATAATCCTGTGCTGAGTTAATAAGGACCAAGATGTACATACATAATGGGGATATTTTAAGTGGGTCTTATCCATAAGAGAAAGCCTAATGCAGAAGTAAATAAAAGTTAACAAGCTGCACCTAGCACCTTATTTCATCTTTCTTTGCATGATTTATGGGGAATAAGACAGACACTCATAAAGCAAAGCTAACTCATAATCACTAAGTAGATTCTGAACAAAGGTTGTTCATTCCCTCCGAATCCCCAGGTGAAATCAAATAGCAACTAGACAACAAAAGTAGACACCTATGGACCACATGAAAACAAAATTAGATGACAGGGCACTCCCATGAGCCCAAAAATTACAATCAAGTGGGGGCAATCTGCCAATGGCAAAACTACGTGGCAGTGGTTCTCAACCTATGGGGTCACAACCCCTTAGGGGACTGTCAAATGACCCTTTCACAGGGGTCATCTAAGGCCATCAGAAAACACAGGTATTTACATTATGATTCGTAACAGTAACAAAATTACAGTTATGACGTTGCAATGAAAATAATGCTATGGTTGGAAGTCACCATAACGAGGATCTGCACTAAGAGGCAGCAGTGTGCGGAAGGCGGAGAATCACTGCTGTATGGTACTGACATCTGTATTATGGAAGAAGGGAGGTGTGGCATGTGACAGACCAAGGAACAGGATAGCCAACAGACGTTTGTTGGGAGGCATAAGGGTCACCCAGAGGGAAGGTGTTCTGCTCACCAGGACTGAAGGGACCAGGGGTCTTACAGTAAGAAGGCCTCAGGAGAATGTACCAAGCTAACTATATAATATAAATTCCCACACTGGCCCACTGGCTGGTGCTCCTGCCCAGCCAGAGCCCAGCAAAGGGGAGGGAATCAGTTTGTGCATGAGAGCAGAACTCAGCACTAAGCAGGGGAATAATTTCCCCTAAAAAAAGATGGAGAGAATTATCCCAAAAGTTATGAGCGAAGAAAGAACAAGCAGCAGAGTAATATCCCTGTCAGAAACGACTGGCTCACAAAACAGACCGAGGTCAAAGCCAGGTAAATGACAGACTCACAAAACAGACCGATTTCAAAACACTTTAAGACACGAAAGAAGTCACAAATTAAATATATAAATCAGCCGAGGTGGTGGCGGCACACATCTTTAATCCCAGCATTCAGGAGGCAGAGGCAGGCAGATCTCTGTTCTATAGCTAGAGTGAGTTCCAGGACAGCTGGGGCTACAGAGAGAAATCTTCTATTGAACACCCGCCCCCCCAAAAATATATAAATCATAATTATAATAATTTAGAAATGAGAGATAGAATGTCTCAGAAAGACTTAGATGTTAAGAAAATGTTCTTTGTAACTTCTGGAGGCATTATTATTCCTGATTTCAAGGTTCTATTATAGAGCTGTAGTAATAAAAACAGCTTGTTAGCAGCATAAAAATAGACACATGGATCAATGGAATTGAATTGAAGACCCTGATATTAATCCACATATCTATGAATACATGATTTTTAACAAAGAAGACAAAATTATACAATGGAAAAAAGAAAGCATCTTCAACAAATGGTGGCATAACTGGATGTTGGCATGTAGAATAATGCAAAGAGATCCATATCTATTGCCATGCACAAAACTCACGTCCAAGTGGATCAAAGACCTCAACATAAATCTAGTTCCAATGAACCTGATAGAAGAGAAAGTGGGAAGTAGCCTTGAATACATCGGCACAGGAGACCACTTCCTAAATATAGCACCAGTAGCACAGACATTGAGAGTAAAAATCAATAAAAAGGGACCTCCTGAAACTGAAAGCTTCTGCAAGACAAAGGACACTGTCAATAAGATAAAATGGCAGCCTAAAGAATAGGAGAAGATCTTCACCAACTCCACATCTGAAAGATGGCTGATCTCCAAAATATATAAAGAACTCAAGAAACTAGACATCAAAATACCAAATAATCCAATTAAAAAAATGGGATACCGATCTAAATAGAGAATACTCAACAGAAGAATCTCAATGGCCGAATTACATTTTTTTAAAAGATTTATTTATTTATTATGTACACAGTGTTCAGCCTCCATGTATGCCTGCAGGCCAGAATAGGGCACCAGATCTCATTACAGATGGTTGTGAGCCACCATGTGATTGCTGGGAATTGAACTCAAGACCTCTGGAAGAACAGTCAGTGCTCTTAACCTCTGAGCCATCTCTCCAGCCCTGCCGAATGACATTTAAGGAATTGTCCAACATTCTTAGTCATCGGGGAAATGCAAATCAAAATGACTCTGAGATACCATCTTATACCTGTCAGAATGGTTAAGATCAAAAACACTAATGGCAGCTTAAGTTAGAGAAGATGTGGAATAAGGGGAACACTCCTCCACTGCTGGTGGGAGTACAAACTTGTATGGCCACTTTGGAAATCAGTATGGCAATTTCTCAAAAAATTAGGAATCAATCTGCCTCAAGACCCAGCATCACCACTCTTGGGTATATACCCAAAGGATGCTCAATCATACAAGAACATTTGCTCAACTATGTTCACAGCAGCATTATTCATAATAGCCAGAACCTTGAAACAACCTAGATGCCCCTTAACCAAAGAATGGATATGGAAAATGTGATATATTTATATAATGGGCTATTACTCAGTGGTAAAACCAACATCATGAAATTTGCAGGCAAATGGATGGAACTAGAAAAAAATCATCCTGAGTGAGGTAACCCAGACCCAGAAAGACAAACATGGTGTGTACTCACTCATAAATGGATACTAGATGTAAAGCAAGGGATCAACTGATCAGAATCCACAGCTCCAGAGAAGACAGGTAACAAGGAGGACCCTAAAGAAGGACACACAGATCACCCTGGGAAAGGGAAATAGATGAGCTCCTGTGTAAATGGGGTGGTGGTGGAGAGGGTAGAAGGAAAGGGAAGGGGGAGAACATGAGGGAACTGGATGGCCCAGTTCGGGGGAGGGATGGAGTGGAAGAGCAATGAAAGAAATATCTTGATAGTGGGAGCCATTATGAGGTTAGAAAGATACCTGGTACTGGGGTAATTCCTAGTAATCCACAAGGATAACCCCAGCTAAGACTCCAAGCAATAGTGGAAAAGGTGTCTGAACTGGCCTTCCCCTGTAATTAGATTGGTGAATACCCTGTCATCATAGAGCCTTTATCCATTAACAGATGGAAGCAGATGCAGAGATTCACAGCCAAGCACCAGGCCAAACTCTGGAGTCCAGTTGAAGAGAGGGAGGAGGGATTATATGAGCAAGGCAGGTCAAGATCATGATGGGGATAGCCACAGAGACAGCTGACCCAAGCTTGTGGGAGTTCATAAACGCTAAACCAACAGCTGGGGAGCCTGCATGGAACCAAATTAGGCCCTCTGTATGTGGGTGACAGTCGTGTGGCTTGGATTAGGATCCATCTCTAGTGTATGAGCTGGCTTTTTGGAGCTCACTCCCTATGGTGGATGCTTTGATCAGCCTTAATGAAGGGGGGAGGGGCTTGGCCCTGCCTCAACTTAATGTGTCAGACTTTGTTGACTCCCCAGGAGAGGTCTTACTCTTTCTGAGGAGTGGAATGGTGGGAGGGGAGGGGGGTGTTGAGAGGAGGGGAGGGGCACAGCAGGAGGAGCAGAGGGAACTGTGGTTGGTATATAAAATAAATAAAAAATTTAAATTAAAAAATAATTAAAAATAAAAACAAAAAGAAAATGTCATTTGTAAGTAAAGACTAATCTAGAAGAAACATTAAGAGGAAATAAATACCACAGATAATGACAAAAACCCAAACAAGCAAAAAGATAAAAATGATTCAAGAAACTGATCAATTCTCAAGAGCAGTGACAAAGACTGAACATCTGAACAAGACGAGAGACTTGAACAAGTCACTGATGGCAGCACAATGTTTCTAAAGAAAGACTGAGTGGAAACTACATTTGCACATGAGAGTACGACTCAGAATAAACACCAAACACAGTCTGGTGAAACTACTGGACAGCAATAAAAAGAAAATAATATTGAAAATACTCAGCAAAGTGTGAGCCAAGGACTTTATATCCAGCAAAACTGGCTTTCAGGGTACAAACCATTATCACATGAACCTCAGCAGTAAAAAAAAGTCCCTCTGCAACATGTCTTAAAAGGTTTACTAGAAAACAAGCAAATGATTTACAGATACTGACATGAAGACTGGAAGGGACCGTGAAATTTCTAGTTACCTGTACACCACGAGGGAGTGAAACCAAAGGGGAAGAATATATAGCCTGCCACAGTCTCTGACCATTTAGACATAGTGTATCCCACTGTAAAAGTGGAAAGAAATGGAATAGTTTGTTAAAAAATACCCAAAAACTTAAAGTAAAAATGTTTTTGCGACGCTGTTTTGTTAGTAATACTAAGCAAGTGCTCTGCTTCTGGGATACACCTCCAACCTTCACTGCGGTACCATGCCAACACATTCTTTCACTATTGTGTAATAGGGGACAAAATAAATAAGCAGTTATGGAACATTATAACTAAATCAGTCTTCGTATGTGACCAGAATGATCAAGATGAAAAAAATAATATTCAAATATAATGGAGATGAGAGAGAACTTTCTAATTAAGTACCACTATAAATATGGAAGTATGAATATAGTTCATGAGGTATATTCACCACCACATACAACTACATAAAATATATGTGTATGTACATTCATACACAAATGAGTATATGTATAATATACATATTATGATATATAATTACAAATATAGTACATAAACTATACATGCAAACATACAAATAATATGACCACTGAAATACTACTCATCCACAGGTAATACAGAGGTTGGCGAACATGTCTGACTGCTGAGAATACTGAGCAAAATGCAGCCTGACGGAAACTCTGTAAGTAAATTACATGGTAATGAAAGGATGGAGGAAGATTCTTACAGATTACACAGACTACATAAAATGAAGTGGACAAGACTGAACTATGCTATTAGAGAATACACACCCATGTGACAAAACCTTAACAATGTATTAAGGAATTTACAAACCAAAGTAACTGGTTCTATGGCACAGAAAAGCTGTGCTGAGGGTGGGCCACATAGATGGCATTACAGGGAGAGCAAAACTCTCCATCCTCCTGTAGGTAGCCTTTCCTTTACCCTGCCACTTCATTATTTCTTCATTATCCTGAATTATTTCTGCCTCAATGCAGCATCTTGATTTTAGAATTATTTTACAGCTGGTTGAATAATCTCTCATAGTATATGAATGAAAAAGTTACTTAGAGAAATGTTTACAGAATATCTACAGTTATAGTTACCTAATATTTTATCCATTGAGTCACACATTTGCTCTTGACTGACAACTCCTTCATTTAAAAAGCTTGCTGGTTTCCTTGATATAAAAGTGTTATTTTTCTTATCCGGGCCAGGTAGCTTGGAGAACAAACTGATTTTATCTTTTACAGTTTCTGCTCTGTGACTTAGTCTAGAGGAACTCAAATGGCTGACAGACACATTGTCATCAGAGGATGAGAAGTCGTCAATGACCTGAGAGTCCCCATCTGCTGTGCGCACTTGCTCTGGCTCCTTTGCTCTTCTAGGAGACTTATAAAGCTCCCTTTGGTTTTCCTTTTTTCTCTTAAACTTCAGGGAAGTAGTAGCTCTTTGCTTTCTTATTCTTGACTTGGGGAGCATGTCAATGTCATCAGATTCATCGCTAATATCATCTGTATCTTTTCTTTTCCTAATGAGTTTCAAGGTCATGTTCTCAGTACTCAAGGGTTTTGAAACTGGTCCATTTCCTTTGCCACTGTTCTGTCTACCATCAACACAATTTCTTTTCACAGGGTTTTCTGTTTCAGAATCTTCAGATTCACCAAACAGCAGCTTAAAGCGTATACGGTTATTAGGGGCTTTCTGAGCTGGATACTGTGTGGGATAGATGACATCACTGTCTTCTGACTCTGTGTCATTTTGTCCCATGCCATGATGTCCATCTGTACTGTGATACTTTCTCTCATCATCAGATTGAGAAGAAACGTTCTGTTCTAAAGTCTTCTTACTTTTATCAAAACCACATTTTTCATTAGGATTTTGGATGTTCTCTGATTTCTGATGTTCTGAAGTACAAACAGAGTCTCTAGTTTTCTGACAAGCAGCCTGTTTGGCTTCTGCTGACAGGCATGTGGGCTGCTCATCAGAACTTTCATCACTGCAGGCAGTGTTTCCATTGCCGTCCTGGACTGACTTACAATTTGCCTCAAACAATTTAGAGAATCCACACTGTAGCAAAGTGAGCTGTGCTGAGGAGCCTGCAGCTCTACCGGAGCCAGAGACTCTGTGTTCAGCCGTCTTTCCAACTGACTCGTCATCACTGAAGTCACTGTAGAGCTCACAAACCTCTGTGGATTCTTGACAGTCAGGGTCTCTAGGCTACATGAAAAAAGCAGTCAGAAACATCAGAAAACATGAGGGAAGGGTGGTGTGCAGTGGTGCATGTCTACAGTAAGAAAAGCAAAGGACTTGGAGAATAGACAGGAGGATCAGGGGTTCAAGACCATCCTCTGTTGTGGGATTTTGATCCCTCTAGCCAATGTGACAATTTATAAGCTTAGGGAGAGACTCTCACTTTCTCTTGCTCTCATGATCTCTTGGGTGGTCAGAGTGGAGCAGGCAGCTTGCTCTTCACCCCTGAACAGACTGGATGAAGACCGCTAAATCAGTGGTGGCATCTACATCACTCAGTATCAGTGAGCGTTTACCCCTATTTTATACCTAAATAAATTCTTGAGAACCCTTAATAGACTCTTGCAGCTTCTTATAACAATCTTCCACTTCACCAGGAATTCAAGGCCAGTCTTGACTATATGAAACCCTGTCTCAAGAACAAAATTTGCTACAAATTTAAATTCAGTTCCCTTTCCATGGTAACCCAAGTTAAGGATAACCTTCAGTTCCCTAAAATTAAGGCTTAATTTATTAATATTTTCAGAAAGTAATTTGATACTTCTGCCAATATTTTATATTTGTGTTTATCTACATTTAAAAAAAAATTGTCAGCCTGGGCCAGCAAGATGGCTCAGAAGGAGAGGCACCTTTGACCAAGTTTAATAACCTAAGCCTGATCCAACTTGGTGTGAATACAAAATTTGTAAATAAAAACAAGTTCCCTGAGTTCAAGGTCACTCAGTTCACATAAACTTAAATCTCAAAAGCAAGCAAGCAAACAAACAAAAAAAAAAAAAACTAAAGCAAGAATAGCAACATAAAAATTTAGACAGAAGTTTCTGTCCTGCCTGGTCCTGCAGTTGTTCAGTACCAAATAAACACACAGAGGCGTCTATTAATTATAAACTGTTTGACTATTGCTCAGGCTTATTACTAACTAGCTCTTACAACTTAAATTAACCCATAATTCTTATCTATGTTTAGCCATGTGGCTTGGTATCTTACTCAGTGAGGCATTCTCATCTTGCTTCCTGTGTCTGGCTGGTGACTGAGTCTCTGCCTTTCCTCTTCCCAGAACTCTCCTAGTCTGGTTGCCACATCTATATTTCCTGCCCAGCTACTGGTCAATCAGCGTTTTATTAAACCAATACGAGTGACCATTTTTTACAGTGTACAAGAGCATTATCCCACAGCATAAAAATCTTCTGTATATTTCTTTTATCTTATATCTAATACGGCCTCTGGTAACAATATAGGTTTCATGGCTGTATGATCTTAAGATCACAGACTCAAACCAATACAATACTTGCTTTGATTTATAGAAAGATTTTCATACTTGGGTTTAATCTTAGATGCACATTGATAGTAATTTCTCTATTTAACTTGTTCTTCAGTTAAAAAAAAAGTCTGGCTGGGTGGTGGTGGCACACGCCTTTAATCCCAGCACTGGGGAGGCAGAGGCAGGCGGATCTCTGTGAGTTTGAGGCCAGCCTGGTCTACAAGAGCTAGTTCCAGGACAGGCCCCAGAGCTACAGAGAAACCTGTCTCGAAAAACAAAAACAAAAACAAACAAAACAAAACAAAACAACCCAAAAAGTCTGGTGTGGTCACTTACACAATTAATTTGGGATTGACTGCTCCTGGACTTATTTATATGAATACTGATCACCTTAAATAATTAATTTTACTCATCATCCTATGACTTTATACCTCTGAGTTTTTAGAAAACTTTCTATTTTTTGTGTACTGAGAAATGAAGGAAGAAGCAGAAGAAAAGACTGTCACATGCCATGTTTTCTGGTTACTCACTGTTTCTAGTTCCTGTGCTGAAAGTCCCCCTTTCAACCATGTTGTGGCTGTCATGATGCCAGCTTCCACTTGGCCTTCTCTCTATAATGTCCACAAGGGAGAATATAAACAGCTATAAATACAGAGTGAAACAACCAGAAAAATAACAGCAAAGGCAGGCGAAGTGTAAGCGGCTTTGCATTCTTAATAACATTTTCTCACTTGCTGAATAAGAAACTCACAGTTTCACAAATAGAGAACCAGTGGCTGTGTCCAGCTCCACTGGAAGCACTGCTGGGAAGCACGAGGGCCACACATTTGCCCAGGAATCCTGCCTGTCACAACTGCTCTTTCACACTTAAAGGAAGAGCACACTGTAGCATCCACGCGTCACTGTGCTGTGTGAAAACCGTGGGCTCTGGCTTGTGTCAGTCGTGCACTTGCTAGTCATGTGCACTACAGGACACTGCTGGGCACTCAGCTGCCCGAGTCAGTGGTTACTATAGACACCAGGACACAGACGATGCAGGCCTTCCCTCCCATCCACCAGCGCTCATCCTGAACAACTACTCAAGCATTCCATTTAACACTCACAGCGCTATGCCCACCTGTATAAATGCCCTCCATCAGGACAGAAATTGATCAAAGACAGGGACTAATTTTTCTTGAACTTTATTTATGATGCTTACTAAATGAAATATAGTCACGAATTTTACTACAAAGTCCCAGAAGCCAAGGGAAATAATCTGGAGTTCTCTTTGGCTGCTTCCTCATCTATGTAAGAAGGAGATGGAAAAGGATGATATTCCAGGGCTTTATGATATCTACACTAGTATCAGTTGAGAAATAGGACAATATTCTCAGTGTTCTGGTAAATTAATGAACTTAAGGAATTTTTAAAACCATGTAAGTGTCTCATTTGAAGAATAAAAAACATCTGTACGCTGAGCATGAACATAGCTAAGAGTTTGAAATATTGGTGTGGAATTTTTATTGGGAACAGAAAACAAAAATCTCTAAGAGACAAGAGAGTACATCTCAGGGAGTATTTTGTAACTTCTAATCAAAACACGTTTTACAGTTTTGTTTATTTAGGAAAATCTTAATTTTTTAGCTCTCAACTTCAAACAACCGTTTTCAAAATAATAAACTATCAAATTTGTCTGTTGAAATGGCCATGGAGGCCATACTATCTCATACGTGGATTGAATATATGAATGTGTATTATCTATAAGCATCCACAAGAAAGCCTTGGCTTTGAGGTACAATTCATTTCCTGTTTCTTTAAAAGTAGACATACTGAACAGGCATTTATGCTAAGGAAAACCAAAAATTTCTCTGAAAAGGAGACACCAATTGTATTTCAAAATTCCCAAATGATAAAACTGTACTAAAATCATCATTGAGGAGGTCACAGAACAGCTCCGTACCTCCAGGATGTCTCTTGTAAGACATGACCCTTGGGACCTTAGTTTGAAGAGGTTGTGGACACCAAAGAGCTCTCCGCGATGCTCTTTTGATCCTTGTACTGCTTCAAAGTAGCGCTTGGCATTTTCACTTCCAATCACCACACAGTGAAGTTGCTAGAACAGAAAAATAAAAGATATTTCTGAAATGTTTGCTCCAACAGTATGTCAGAGTTTCCTGGCACTCCTTGCATACACACAGTTTTAGTTGGGTTGGCTGAACTGCCTTAAGGAGGAGATTTTGTTTCAATTTCCCTGCAGATGTTGCCGTTATGGCGAAATAATAATAATCTGGCCACCTTACTAGAGCAGGCATCTTACATTTCCTATTTTATCTGTTTTTTAATTACTGAGTCAAAATTACATTATTATAAATGTTTTATTATAAATGTTTAATAATGAAATCTGACATCTGAATACATTTTCCTTCTTTTAAAATTACATTAAAAACTGTATTTAAGTCAAGTAAGCCTTTGCCTACCACAAGTGGCTTTTACTCATGGTGTTTATTACAGTAACAAAGCAAACTAAAACAGCGGAACAGAAAGGATACTTCATTTTAACATTGATATTAAATAGTCAAATATATAGTTAATGCCTTATCCTCCAGAAGAACCTATTTCTATTAATATTTTTAAAAAATCTTGTAATTTTTAATGTTTCATATTAAATATTTCTCATAGTATAAAAAATATTGGCAGAATTGTTATATCACTTATGTTACAATCTAAAGTAAGTATATAATAAACATGCTGATGCCAAGCTAACTGCAGATTTAACTACCAACCACCATATTTCATTTACAACTACCATGAAAATCCTAGAAATACCACTGTCAAGAGTTTTGAGAACCCCAACAATGGAGTAATTTAGTATATATATAGATAATATCATTCTGGCATCACCATAAAGATACTCTCTATTTGCTAACTATTTCATAATGTAATATAAATGTGTAAAATTTAAACATGATCTTTGAGGAAATACACATAAATGATAATCCTGTGAGTTTCAAATGGCCCAGAAAAAGAGGAAAGGTAATAGCTCCAGCAAGGAGAAGGCAAACATGGAAAATGTTACCAAACGGGAATTGGGGTAAGTTCGGAGTTTTTTGAGCTGCTCATCCAATTCTTCTGTAAATTTTTCTAAATAAATTATATATATGTGTGTGTGTGTGTGTGTGTGTATACCTATGTATATCATATAGATAAGGCAAATTTCAAAAATGCCAAACTTGATTGTATATGATGCTCCAAATTTGAAGGAACACAGGTGCTGTGTAAATATTATTTTAAACCACAGACTATCTGATTGCTGCATGGGAACACAGCATACCCAAATCCAAGTCCTCCTTAAACAATAGCTCTCCCTTAGATCTTTCCGGATGTTTCTGCAGTGCAGTTGCACCTACAGAGAAATAGTTTGGTGTATAAACACAGCTTTTTATATGAAGTAATATGATTCCAGGTATTAAGATTTGTTAACCACAATCCAGCCCACTGTTGTGCTCCTCATTTTCTTTACCTGGTCACTAGTGTGTTTCAATCCTTGTTCACTTCAGCCTACTGCCATAGTTACTTAAAGTAGGGTAGAGACTGTCCAAGTATTTAGCCTTCTGGGTGATGAGAGTGACTTTTTTGTGTATACAAAATGTTTGAGTTCTCTTACTTGTTTGCTTTCAGGATCTCTATCTGCTGTTCTCACTTGGGAACAGACAACCGTTGGCTGCCCAGTACAGAGATGAGAATACACGTTAAGCCACCTTATTACACACAATACTCCAGAGAGTCTCCAGGAATTCTTTTTTGCAGTAGTGATTGTCTGCTTTTTCTGGTGGTCTTCCTCTGGCTGAGTTTCACTGAGTTTCTTTCTTTTCTGTCTTTAAGGATCCTTAAACAATTTGTGGGCCCCGAGTAACCTTCTGTGTTTCAGCATATTTACAGCTTTTTTTGTTCTTAGATTTTTTTATTCTTTTCTCCAAAGAATGTGAGTCTCAATATACGTATGACTGATATGCATCCTTGTTTCAAATTCTAAACTATCTTTAAACCATGTGTTCACCTTTTCCTTATATGATCACTACCTCATCTTTGTATGTATCATAAAAAGTTCTAAACACTTAAATTACAGTTTCCTGAAATTTTTCTATTATATATTACTTTACAGTACATAATATGCCATTTTAGATAAAACTAAAAGTGCATATAATAATAGGTTGAAAACCACTTACATGGTTAAGGAAACACTACTGATGACCAGTCTAAGACAGAACTCAAAACAACAGGTCCTAAGAAATAGCCCATTTTTTTCACAAGTGGTTAAGTTAGGGAAAAAAACTTCTCTCAAGTAGTTCCAAACTATTTCCTTTAGAGCTAAATGATTTAAGAAAATACACAAACTGCTGTGCATGATTCTATTTTTAGAATGAAGAAGTTAGCATGAGTTTTAAGACTGAATCATTTTTAGGTTAACTACCACCACATGTGAAAGATGTTTGTTCTTAAATAGATGCCAGTCAAATATACAGGGAGCAATTCAAATTTAATACTTGTAATTAAACTTGAGCCTCAGTCCAGAGCTTCTCAAATGAGCACTCCTAAATGAATAAATGTTTATTTATAGGTATGAAGAGAACAGAAATTAATATCCTACACATATTAAAGAGCCAATGAGATTTCAGACAAACAGAGCACCAAGCAGCAGCTGCGGAAGCTCAAGCTGCACAATCTCATTTACTGTGCATCTCTGCAGCCAGTTTCCTATGGCGTCTCTGTATCTCTAAGGCAGTGCTCCTGGATCTTTTTCATCTCTCAGCACATACAGAAGAACTCACGAATATCAACCTACAGTAAAAAGAGGAAGTCCCTCAAGGCTTGAAGGTGGCTCAAGTATTCCTGCTGTGAGTTGTGCACTGGAAGCTCACCTATGATACACATATCACATCCTGGCTCACTGTATGCGAAGGTGCGATCACATGACTTAAATCGTGGTCAGTGTACTAGCTGAGTCCTGGCATTCCTGGAAGCAAGTTAAAAATGCAGAGTCACCTAGGCAGTAGTGGTGCATGCCTTAAATCCTAGCACTCAGGAGGAAACAAACAAAATGCAGAGTCTTTGGGCTGTATCTCAGGCCTACTTAATCAGAACCTGAATGTCAACAAAATCCCTAGGTGATTAAAGTGCACATTAAGGTTTAAGAGATACTGCTTTAAGAAGCTTTCAGGAGTAAAATCCAATGAACTTAACAATTAGTATGGAAGAGTATATTTTATAATCTTAGTAAATTTCACACTAGAGTAAAAATTCAAAAGTTCTTTATACAAATTTGTTCCTAATTTCTGAAAATAGACCAATGTTTACCTCTAACTTAGAATGAGGCATACTCTCACCTGTTTGTAAACCTGCCTTAAGTACATGATCTCCTCCACGGTCCCCAAGGATATCAGCCTGAGCACTTTGACATCTCTACACTGCCCAATCCTGTATGCTCTGAAAATTAAAAAACAGGATGTTAGCTGAAACAACCTGAAGTTTAAGAGGCAGTTTCTATATGTAGTAGTGGAAGATCACAACATTTTTAATACCTCGTGCTTAGGTTATGTGGTATTATTTAGTAATAATGCAAATATATCTAGTCATATAAAAGAATGCTAGAGAAAAGGTATATAAAACATTCTGTTACAAATATCATCTCCATTGCCCAAAACTTTTTTTCTAAATTTAGTTTTTCTTTTAGGGGACTTCCTTATGGATTCCTCCAAATGCAGACTGATCCATAGTGGCAAAAAGCAAGATTAATAACTGCCTAGGGATGAAGGGCGGTAAGGGGGTAGGAAGGACAAACTGCAAAAGGTGCAAAGAAACCTGTGGGGGAATGGATACATTCATTATCTTGACTAAGGTGATGGTATACACAATCATCACCACTTACCAACTTACATTAAGTTTGTCAAGTTTACTATTTGTAAATATGGCAATCACACTTTAATAAAATGATCTAAAAATAAAAAGTACCCCTCCCAAAGAATAAAAACAAAAATAAAAATAAATTTTGTTAAAAATAACTGAAAATTCTCGGATGCAGGTTTAAGAACTGACATGCATCTTCTAAGCCCCCAGGTTGTCAGGTGTGATACGGACCCTGATACTAAGCACACTTTATCCTGATTCACCACAGACCCTGATGCTAAGCACACTTTATCCTGATTCACCACAGACCCTGATGCTAAGCACACTTTATCCTGACTCACCACAGTGTAAAGTCAAACAGGCTCTACTGATGCTCTGAACAAAGTCCCTAGACACTTGTGGAGCTCCTGACGCAATGGACAAGACTTAACTGTTTACACTATTAACTATAATACTTGAAAAATGTTATAACTTGGGGAAAATTTATTTTGAGTTTGAGAGATCACTATAAATACTATTGATATTTGGTATTCTCTCATAAAGACTTTTGGGTACTGCAAACCTTGTTTCTGCAGAAGGGAATAAAGGGGCTGTAAAAAAAAAATCAGAAAAGGATCCAAGAAAATATCAAATCTCTCCTTCCTTCTCTTTCTTTCTCTCTCACGTGTGTGTGTGTGTGTGTGTGTGTGTGTGTGTGTGTGTGTGTGTGTAGCCCACTGTTTTGTGTTCTGTGTTAGAATGCTTGTCTTTTAATCTCCACAGGTGAAACTTGAATACATATACTTATGCTTCATCAAGTTCTTGGTCCATCAAGCAGGGACTTGCAAGTGATGAGTCTTCTACTATACAGAGTGATGAGTCTTCTACTATACAAGTGATGAGTCTTCTACTATACAAGTGATGCGTCTTCTACTATACAAGTGATGAGTCTTCTACTATACAGAGTGATGAGTCTTCTACTATACAGAGTGATGAGTCTTCTACTATACAAGTGATGAGTCTTCTACTATACAAGTGATGAGTCTTCTACTATACAAGTGATGAGTCTTCTACTATACAGAGTGATGAGTCTTCTACTATACAGAGTGATGAGTCTTCTACTATACAAGTGATGAGTCTTCTACTATACAGAGTGATGAGTCTTCTACTATACAAGTGATGAGTCTTCTACTATACAGAGTGATGAGTCTTCTACTATACAAGTGATGAGTCTTCTACTATACAAGTGATGAGTCTTCTACTATACAAGTGATGAGTCTTCTACTATACAAGTGATGAGTCTTCTACTATACA
>PVIU01027543.1:0-20316 GCA_004026605.1 Ondatra zibethicus | reverse complement strand
GCCGGGAGGGATGGGGGTGGGCCTTGGACTTCCAACAGGGCAGGGCACCATGCCCTCTTTCAAGGAAGAAGGGGGAGGGAGGAGGGGTGGGGGGGTAGTGGGAGGGGACCGGGAGAAGGGGAAGAAAGGTAAAAATTTTATTTCTTTAATTATGTTCTTGAATGGAAAAAATAAAACAAAACAATGTATGAAAAAAAAAGAAATTGAGACAGCAAGAGTGTAGGGAAACCCTGAGAGTTCTATAATGAGTTAATGGAGTACTTGCTGTTTCTGAAATTCCAAGCTGCTGTCCTGATGGTTGTGCTAACCTGAGAATACACATTATTTTTTTTTTGAAGAAAGTAATCTAAACCTTGATATTTCATATAATCAGTCTGCATTAAGTTTCTGCATCCTACAAAGAGGCATTTATCTTCAGATTGAAGTTTCCAAAGGTAACTTACTTCTTAAGTTTTAATATTTATATTTATTCCAAGAAGCTTACGTACTCCTTTGTTCTCCTTACCAATATCATTTTTTATTTCTTATCAAACATGTGTTTGTAAGTTCAATTTCTGATTCAAACTGATTTTTATGCAAGCACTCCCCAAGACTTTCATAGTGTACCTCAGAGAGGATATTTAAAATTGCTTATTGGACTATTTTACTTATCAGGAGTCCTTCCTCTGAGATTGAATTTGGGGTTAAAATACAATAAAAGTTTCAAAGGGAAAGTAAAGAATTGCCAATATTTGAGAAAATAAACCGAGCCATTGAGCTTGACTGATATACAAGATTTAAATGAAAATGGAAAAATGGCCAAGGTTGGGGTAGAGAAAAACAGTGGCATCAGTGGAATTCCAAGCTTTGTTCCAATATCTCTCAGACAGCAAAGTGATTTTCATTAGTTCCAGCAATGATTAACTGCAAACTTTCTAGGAATAATTGTTTATTCTATGAATTTTTATATTTAAGGAGTATTTGCTACATTGTCCAGTATAAATCATTCTTCTCTTAGAGATCAAATTCCCTTGTGATGCTTCCATCCTGTTTATACATTACTGAGTATGTGTTTGGTAGATGAGCTACAACTGTGTTGGAGAACTGTCTAAATCCTAGAAGGGGTATAAGGAGTAAAAGAAGTTGAGAAATTTGACTAGTAGAAATGACTTTTTGTACCCAATTTTAGTTTTGTGGATTTTACTTATTTTCATAGTATTCAAACGCATATCCTTTATTGTAAATAAGATAGAGTAATTTAGAAAATCTCAGTTCTAATTCTTCTATCTAGGCTGCCTTGTAAATATTCACAATATTACAAAAAATCCATTACAAACATAGTTTAGTGATTTAAAAGTGTCCTTTCCAATTGACTATAGACTAATATTTCACAGCATATAACAAACACCAAGGGCTGCACAATGATGACGTCCTTGGATGTTGAGACATTATCAAAACCTGTAAAGTTTTCAAATATCTGTCGTCAGATTCTAATCTTACCTTGCTTTAGGCAGGTCATCAATTAATGGACCATTCTTTACCTAGATATCAAAGCTTAGCTTTCAGTATTTGATTAATTGGGTTCGAATTTTATCTCATTCATATTCTACTCCAATTTTGTTGGAGATGTTTGAACGGAAAATGAAAATAATATCAGTACCTATATCAAAGCCACAGGGACACAGTGATGCACTGTAAGTAATGTCACAACTATGTCTTCACTCATCAGACAAGTAAGCCATTATAACAGCTGCATTCAGTTTCACAAAATGCACCATGCTTTCTCATACATCAGTGAGTTTATTCCCTACAAAATCTCCTCAGAGTAAGTAAAATGAAGTCATGATTGTCCCTCTACCGCATAGCTGAGCAAACCAAGGGTCAAGTATTTAAACGGTTGCTGAAGTGTTTAAGTGATTTCACAGCTGGTAAATGGGAAAGCCAGGAGTTAAATGGACGTTAGTTCTCTCCTATTCAACAACCACACACATACCCAGAGCATGTCAAAGGCTACATGAAGTAGTTCTTTTTCATGAAGAACAAAATATTCCTGCTCATTTCCTGAGTTTCCTGGTGTGACATCAGACTTGCTTGATAAAGTGCAGGGCCTTCCTAGCAATACCAGGCTCTCTGATCCCCTCTTGAGAGGAGATTTCTTCCATAGGAAGGTGTTGGGTTTGACCCTTCACCTTTGTTTCTGTTTCGCAGCTACTGGAGAGCAAGATATGTGTAGTTGAAGCTTTCAGTTTAGAGCACCGTTTATCTGGCCAATGTGATGGCAGCTAAGATTCAGATGTTGGATGCATGAATTGGAAAAGTAATTTTCAGCACTAAAGTGAGAGGAATGGCCTTCTCCTTTCATGTGCTGGTGGATGGTCTGGCATACATTTGCTTCTTGAACATGCCCAGATGGCAGGAGGGTTTCTTTTCTTGGGGTCTGAATATTTTATTTCTTGGAAATTCAAAGAAATATTTATATCTTCCTGTAGTTAAGTTATGCATATGAAGACCCAGGGACGAAAGCACATAAGAAATTCAGGCAGGACACTGAGTGTTCCCCTAATCATGATCTCTGTTTGATTCAGAGATGAAGGAAAAAAATAAACAAATCTAAGAATTATTGAGAATAAAACTTATCTGTGTTGAGAAATTTGAAATAAGGTTACAAAAAGCAAATACTGTGGCTGTATTTTCTTTAACAATGCCCTCTGGGAAACCTGCATTTAGGAAATCCTTTGTATTTAGTGAAAACCAGCCATTGTCTGCTATCCTGAAATAAGTAACAAACAACCCATCAGCCATTCTACAGGGCGACAGAGATGTGAGTTAAAGAGACAGGGATGAAAGCAGACGTGAAGCAGTTGGAATTCCTCCAAGTCCATCTGTGTCCCTATCAACCCTCTTCAGGAACCAGTCTTCTGGGGGAAACAGTCTCTCCCCTTTCAAAAGTAAAGTGTCAAGGAACAGGAACAACTCAGTCACAGGGGCTGGGAAGTGGCGCTGTACTCTGAAAACTCTAGGTTGAGGTCAAGAGAGCTACAGGAACCATGATGGAATGTGAGGTTCTGTCGAGCGCCAGACTCTACTTTACTTCACAGAGAGAACTTCGAACTAGATAAAGAGAATTTCCAGACATTGTGCTGTCACTAGATAAAATAAATAAAATAAAATAAAATAAAGGACTTCTCATTGGAAACTAAAGCTTTCTAAGATTTAATAAAAAGGGTTTGAGACCAAACTACAGTGAACGTGGAATATACTTGATTTCATTAAAGACGAAGGGAGATGACTGTGGAGGATATAATATTGCACACATTCTGGCTAAACAATCTCTGTATTTTATGCTCTCAATAGGTGATGTAAAATTTTTAACCAGAAAAAAACATGGGAGCATGTGAGAGAGGATATTCATGATTGATTTTAGTTTCTGCAGGAGGAAACCTAGGGGTTAAGTTCTGAGAAGTGAGATTATTTGGCAGGTAATCTCAGAGCACATTACAAACAGAGAAGAAGCAGAGACGGCATGAGATATCGGCTATATGCCCAAGTCATTTACTGACTGAAGCAAACCAGGGAATTCCGGAACAAGGGTATGGCTCAGCACAGAGGTCAGGAAATATATCCTTTTACCTCGCCTGTTCACGGCTACTAATGTGCAATACTTTAACACTCCTCACCCGGCATGCTGGCACCTTCAGACTAAGTCTCGGAACCTATAGTTGAAGCACCCACCATTGTCTTTTTTTAAAATTGTGCTCTACATTTTTCTCTGCTCCCTTCCCTGCCCCTCCCCTCCACTTCAACCCTTCCCCAAGGTCCCCATACTCCCAATTTACTCAGGAGATCTTGTCTTTTTCTACTTTCCATGTAGATTAGGTCTATGTATGTCTCTCTTAGGGTCCTCATTGTTGTCTAGGTTCTCTGGGATTGTGGTTTGTAGGCTGGTTTTCTTTGCTTTATGTTTAAAAAACAAACCCACCTTTGTCGTTTAACTCCTAAATTCAGCTTTATCTTCTGGATTTTTAAGGTTATTGATGATCTATCAGATATTTTCACACATGTTTTACTTAGGAAATCTATTTTCTTCAAACATTCCTCCTTTTAAATGTGACTCATTTAGCAGTAAAAGAAAATCTCTCAAGAAACTGATGTATATATAAGATGAATAAATGCTTTTGTGTAGGAATACAACTTTAACACTAGCCTTACTTATCAAAAAGTGATGGGTCTTGTTTTCATTTCCTGTTATCTTCCATAGGAGCAATTTGTATTTTGTAGAACTGTAGCAATACACCTCAAAGTGTACCTTTATGTTTGGAATCTAGTGTCATCTGATAAGAGTTAGCTGTGATCACTGAGGTCTTCATCAGAACTACCACCTCACTGTACTCAGTACCAACGTTGCCACTATAACCATCAACGTTTTCTTGCGTAAAATACTTGGCAGCTTCTCTGTAAGATAAGGAAATATGCCACTCCCAAGGCAAATCGGAAGAGCCTTCGATCTTCTGAAGTAGGTGAGGACACAACCCTTCAGCAGTGAAATGGGGAGTGTTTTTACTGCTCTTAGCATTGGTGAAGAGCTGCTTCTGATAGTGCATGTGGACAGGTACTAATTAACAGGCGGAGCTTTAAGGGAAGAGTCATGTACTTACTTAGGAAATATTTAGGGTAGTAATTGCAGAGCTCCAAATTGCCATTTTTTAAATGGCAACATGTTTTCTTAAATGAATCACCAGGATGAAGGCATTCCATTAAAAAGCCACCTAGTACCACCTTTGTACAGCTGGCTGTGCTTTATGTGGTACGGGGTACAGGTTTAATGCTCTGTTTCTCTCATGGTAATGAAAGCCCTAAGGAAGACAACAGTTTTTTATGGAAAGGAAACTATCTTGTTTGAATATCGTGGACTAGGTTTGCAGACAGGAAGAGATTAGTACCAAGGGTCTCAAAGGCAAAGGATCTGAGCATTAACTAAGAGGGCTAGCTGTTTTGTTTTGGGACCCCAGTAACTAAGATATGAAAATATTTGGAAAAGTCAAGTAATTCAGACAGTGATTGTTGAATGTTTCCCTTTACTGTTCTTCATTAGGGTCATTATCCTAACAAACAAAACAAAACACACACACAAACAACAAAAACAAAAAAGTTGTCTATTATCACTTGTGGGTTCTTTCTTTAATTTTCTTTCAAAAGTCTACACTTTTGTCTAATTTCAGAACAAAGAACTTTACACTTCTCATAGTACAAGTCATCATATCTTTCTGCAAAAGAATATTTGACTTTCTTAAGTTCCTTCACCATATAATCTTTCACGTTAAAATTGTTTCCTTCAATATATATTCTTTTCAAAAGTATTTCTTTAATTTTGGAGATTATAAATACATTATTTTCGCTTCCCTTTACTCTCTCTAAGCCCTCCCATATAATCTCCCTTGTTCTCTTTCAAATACATGTCTTTTTCCATTAATTGATCATATATACATATATATTTATAATAAATATAATAAGTAATATATGACTATACACGGCTCAGTTCATATAATGCTACCTGTATGTGTGTTTTCAGGGATGATCATTTGGTATTGGATAACCAATATTTTAATAACCAATCCTTCCTTTTTTATTTTTTCTTCCAAGGCTTTATGAACTCATAGTTTAGATGGTTCAACTTGGTCTCACAGATCATTGTAACCAAATATATTTGCTTTAATCCCTTTCCTCTCCCAGACTCTACCATACTTTTCCCCTGCTTTGGTCAATATGCTCTTAAACTTGTCCTCCAAAATTATGCACTTGTTTTAAATTTCTAGAATATCTAGAATTCTAGATTTTAACTCTAGAATTTTTACTTGGTTCATCATGAAGTTTCCGTATTTTACAGAAATTTCCTAATTTTGTCACTTACTATGAATTTTTATTCATATTCATTAAATAACTTTTTTGCATGTATGTATACGCATGTATGTGTATGTAAAGCTATGCACGTAAGGGCTCACACTTATCATCCTGATATTCCAAAGCAGGGTAAATTGCAATCTCCATCATTCCTGCCTTGTATTTGAGATTGTTATATGAAAAAATTGTGCCTGTACCCTGTGCTGGTTCGAGTTTGCTGGGCATGGTGCCAATTGATAGCATTTGTGCAGAAGATGGTCATCCATCTAGTCCATTGGGTAAGTATGCTACTTATAGAGTGTGCACACATCTAAGATCTCCTGTAATATTGCAGCCAGCTGTGATAAACAGAATCTTTATGGAATGTGAAGTATTTGGGGACATTATTTGTGGAAATACAAGGACTGCATAGCATCTGCTAAAACAAATGGAGACAGGTGTTCCCTCTGCCTAAAGAGCACTCTGAACATTAGGATCCTGAAAGCTGTCCATACCATGTTTCTCACAAACCTCTTATTCTCTCAATGGTTGCTGTAGGTAAAACATTTCTCCAAGTCTACTGTGGACTTTTGTCTTCTCTATGTAAAGTCCATACCTCAATTCTATTCAAAACGAAATGAATTACAATTCAATCATCTGATTTTAGTTTAAAAACTAGTAAGAGCTCAAACTTTTGAACAAATGACAGAAATAGCAATATTTTTATTTCATTCATATAAATTTTATTCATATATACTAATCTACTTTTTTGCTAGGTAGAAGGAGAAACTAGGTTTAGTTAAATTCACAGTGCATGACAGACAAAAAATGGGTATAAATAACTAATTCTTTGTCTACATGCTAAATATGTGACTTATAAGTGCTTTGCAAAGTGAAAGTCCAGAGACTGGACTGGTTTGATAGCTTGCTGATAAGGCACGGGGCAAGGAAGGAATCACCTGTAGATTTGACATAATCACAATTGCTGTCTTTAACACTAACAAGAAGCATTTGAAATCAATTTCCTCAGCATTCTGTTGGGTGACATTTTAGCAGACATTCAGAGTGTAATTCATTGTCATCATTTGTGTAAGTGTTTGTGAGTGGGTGACTGTCTGGGGGCATAAACTCTTTCTCTCTTTGTACATGCTTCCACTTGCAAATTTGCCATCTAGAGTGTCACAGTCCTGAGTAGTCACTGGCGGGCCATTATGATTTGCTTGCTCTTTCTCATTAATATCCTAAATGTTTGTAAGGTTTGATAGTTTTAAGTGACAAAACAATATTTTCATAGGTAGAACAGACACCCGGGCCTTTGTAATTAAGTTTGCCTGAAATAAGACCAAACATGTCAACATATTTATGCCCTGTATTGTGCAGGCTCTTCTCGTGTTATTTTATTAATGTAAGAGTGACTTTAATTATGCAGCGCTACAAACTACATTGTTGGTATTCTATGAGCATTAACTACACCCTCCTCTAATGAAGCAAAAATCATTCAGCCTCTTAGTTTTCAAGATTCTTTGAAAATCGGTGGTATAAAATGATAAAATTTGATGGCATTATTCTATTTAATCATTATTGGGTACAGCCAGGATATACCATTTTTTGTTATTTGGACTTCCTAGGTCTATACCTCTGACTTGAATATTCATGAATTGTAATGTTCCTTGAAAAATATGCTGGATTTTTTTAATCTGGCTATAGTTAGCACACATTTTTAAAATGTATCTTTCCCCTCTAATTCACTTGTAGATTTATGAGACTAACTCAGGGAGCTGGCTGCCTATTGCAGAACTCTGAAGCCTGTCAATGAGGTTATATCTTAATGGATTTAAAAGAAAATGCTGGTTTCTAGAATTGGAACATTTACAGGCTTCCCATGAAGATTTGTATTGCTTTGTATTACCTTGACGGGGGGGGGGAGAGAGAGAGATGAGTAGGACAGGTGGGGGACTAATTGACTTTATATGGTCTTAATATTAATTGTCTACTAGAAACAAGTGCCATGGAATTCACAGTCTTAGAAAATTCCTAAGAATGACCGGTGCCCCCAAAGTTTGAGATTACAAAAAAATCTAACATGTCAAGAACTCCATTTTGCCCCACTCTGTTCATAGCCCAACAAAAGTCACCTCCATGCTGGTATCAGCCATGTAAAACTTAAAATAGTACAAGTAAAATGGCTTCCATACCTGTAACTCATGTTGTGGATTTATGTGCCATTGGGGTCATCTTTATATTTGGGCTTACTTCAGATTTTAGCTGTAAGTAGATTTATAGGCATTGTTTTATGGTTTTGTGCTTGTAAACCTGTGGTGCTTAGGTGGTCTGGTCTTTTATTCAACTCTTTACAGCATACGTATATGAGGTATTTTGTCTCTTGAAAAAGGACAGAACCAGCTGGTCATGAAGCTGTGTTCTAAAATTTATGGTCTGTTGCATAGAAAGACATTGTAGCTAAAGTCACAAAATCAATTACAGATGTTGCAATTAGCATACAGAAATTTTAAAACAACTGTTAGAATACATTAAACAAGAACACACATATGATGGTTGAAGAGATGGGGAGAATCTTCAGAGAGATGGAAATTTGACAACCTTGACAAAAAGAACTAAGTACAATATATGAAATAACATAATTCTTTTAAGGGTATTGAAAGCAGGTTTTCACAATCTTGAAGTCATATCAACAGATAGTCTACTATGGCACAGAGATCAAAAGTAGCAAAAACAAACAAAAATTTGAAAACCCTGAATGACCTATAAGTTCAACTCAAGGTATTTTTTTACATGGAACTGAAACCATAGTGGGTAAGAGATAAAATAAGTCAGAAAACAATATATGTAGAAAAATGGCTAAAATTATTCTGAATTTAAATTAAAAATTCAAATCACAGATGCAAAAGTTAAACAAACTCTCCTCATGCCAGAGTACTGAGAACCTTCAAGAGAGAAAAGAAAAGATGGGGTAAATGTGACTACATATCCTTATTTATTTTCCTGTGCTGTTATAAGCAGCATAACCAAAAGCAACTTGGGAAGGAAGAGGTTGTTTCAGGATGAAAGTCCCATGAAGGAAAGTCAAGGCAAGAACTGCAGCCCACCCATGGAGGAATGCTGTTTACTGCTTCCTCAGCTACCTCTATTCTACTGTCTAGCTTGGCCAAATGTAATTTGTGGAAGAAAGTTGTTTATTTGGCTGACAGGTTACAATCAGTCATCAACGAAAGCCAGGGGAGTAACTCAAGTAGGAACTGAAGCAAAGACTATGGAAGAATGTGACTGACTCTCTTCCTTTGGCTTGTCCAGCTAGACTATTTGTACAGCCTACTCCCATCTGTCCAGGGATGGAAATGCCCACAGCAGCCTGTGCCCTCTTATGTAAGTTGCCAAGTAAGAAAATGCTCCACAGATGTGTCCACAGGTCAATCTGAGGGAGGCAATTCCTCAAGAGAAATTTCATCTTCTCAGTTATGTATGTCCAGGTTTGTGTTAAGTTGATGAAAACTAACTGGGTTTACTCTCTATTTCATATATAATTGTTGCAATTCTTGCCCACCACACATCTGAGCACTATCTTCCTTCCTGCTTTCCTTCCTTCCTTCCTTCCTTCATTCCTTCCTTCCTTCCTTCCTCTCTCTCTCTCTCTCTCTCTCTCTCTATCTATCTATCTATCTATCTATCATCTATCTACCTATTATCTACAATTCATGTCTATTATCTATCTCTCTACCTATTGCCATCTCTCTAAAACACACATACATACAAAAACAATTAATACAATAATAAAAATGCTTATTTATGCAAATCATGTTCTTTATTACATATGAAACATACAACTGAAAAAAGGCATGTTGGTGTATCTGTATGACTTGAGCTGATTCAGTCCAAGTGTGAAGCAAATTTTCAAGTGTGAAAAACATTTTCCTCCAAGATATACATATGAATTGATTTATGTTTTTAAAAAATGAGTAAAGTTTGTTTGGTTGTACTTATTCAAAAACAGCCCAGTCAACACAGTTCTTGAATATGATGTCTGCCAAAAACATTTTAAAGATTGATATAAATTTAAAAGATAATTTTGTAGAAGCAGTTTTTCAGAGATATTGACAAAATACTTTTGTTTTTAACTCGCTCTGTAGTCCAGGTTGGCCTCAAACTCAGAGATCAGCCTGCCTCTGCCTCCCAAAAGCTGGGATCAAAGGCTTGCACCACCAGCCAAAATACTTTTTTAAATAGTATACTTGCTGCTCATGTTACTCAATATCATAAACAAATAATGTTTGCATTTCAATCTTTGATACTCTGGGATTAGATGACATCATTGATTTGATTAAAAATTATCAAATTGTCATGTCAAGCAGAGAAACTTTTGCTTACACTTACTGGACATTTAAGCATTTTCAGAAGCATTTTTAAAACTCTTTGTCTATAGCTTTCATCGAAGCAGGGAAGGAGCATTAAGGTGCCTGTTTTTCCACTTGCTCATTTCCTAGATGTGCATTAAATATTAAGAATCATATTCTAGTATCTTAGTGTGTGCTTAGAGTATGTTATAGTGATGTTTCATTTGCATTTTAAGAAATAAAGCTTGCCTGAAGATCAGAGAGTTAAACAGCTCCCCTGGTCAGTCTTACAGACCAGGCAATGGTGACACACACCTTTAATCCCAGCAGCCACACTAGTTTGTCTTAGATACTGGGCAGTAGTGGTGCACACCTTTAATCCCAGCCCTAAAGAGAAATATAAAATGGGAAGAGACAACTCTCACACACAGTTTCATTCTGAGATTCCTGGAGGCAGGATCACCATTTCGGACTGAGGTAGAGGTAAGAGCAAGAGGCTGGCTGTTTTGCTTTTCTGACCTTCAGACTGAACCCCAATATCAGTCTCTGGGTTTTTATTAATCATATTACAGTATGCTACCAGTTTGTTATCTGCATTTTGATATACTTTTATTGTTATAATTATCTTATGTTTGTGAAATAAGTAGATTTCTATCAGTTTTCAGTTCATGGAGTGCTTTTACCTTAAATTATTATATTGTAGTGCTTTATTTCATGCTATTTAGATTTTAAAATAAATTCATTTGAAATACCATGTGTGGTAATGACAGGCAGCTTTAGTTGTTGATAGACTTGGAAGTTTTAAAGATGGCCCCTTCATCATACCATGCAGCTTGTAAAGCTTAGCACTGAAATCACAGGATACTTATTAACTGTTAAAATAATAAGTTTCAGTCATATCTCATGTCACTGATATATAATTGTCTAAGCCTTATCAGTTTGATTAATACTCAGTCAGAAGCACTGTCCACTCCCAAAGGAGTTAACCCAAATGGGACTGCCAAACACCTGAACAGAAATAATAGGCAGATGATAGATGATAGATAGATAGATAGATAGATAGATAGAGAGAGAGAGAGAGAGAGAGAGAGAGAGAGAGAGAGAATAAGTTAAGGGGTAAAACACATGCAAAAAGCCAGAGAATCTGTCAGCCCACTGGTAATATCAGCAAAAGAGAGGCAAGGATGGAATACCTAGAGCAAATAATCTATATAGATGAGCTGTGAATTCAGTGCAATAACCTATTTCCACAGATAAGGAAAAGAATGAGGCAGAAAAACATCCAGTGTGGACCTCAGGTCTCCTTATGTGTACCCACTCTCATGTGAACACACACACCTGCATGCTTACTGTGTACATTTATTTGCAAAGGAAGTAAATAAATCAGAAATAATGTAATGCTTGCCCAAAATAGAGATCATTGCAATGATACCTTTGCTTGGCATTGTCTACTCGCAACATAGGAAGTTCCCTCTCCTCTATTTTGTAACAAACTATCTTATGCGCTGTGCTGTATCTGTATTTAAATTCTTTCAAAATATCATAAGGACAAGAGAACAAAAAGGAGTCAGGACAAAGTCCTGACGACAATGAAACTTTGATAGTTTCTCAACATTTATAGAGAAATTTGCTATTTTTTCACTGATTAATAATCCTACCCTACCTCTTGCTCTCATCCTCACTCTTTTGCCCTGTCAACCTCCTCCCCACCTCCCCCTCTCTCTATGTGTGTATGTGTGTGCATCTCTACACCCTGTTATTTAGAGTTAGAAAAAAATATACCATTTTAAAAATGAAGTCCCAAAGGTAGACTTGAAGGTAGCATCTATTATGCGACCCAATGCATGGGTTGTCATGGTTCCTTGCACATGCTCTAGATGTGCAAAATGTCTCATACCTGAAAATCACTTCTGGCTAGGTGGATAGGAGAGTTAGGAGCAGTGCTGATAGTGGATAGATTTAGATTCTATTAAAAATTAATGAAGTAAATGAGGACTTGGAAAGAAAAATGTAAAATAGAAAAATGATTTGACAAATGCATTTTTTTCTGAAAGAGAATTTAAGCAAGCATGTCTCTAACAATAGACACACAACTGAGGTCTGCAAAGCACACAGTAAAACCACAGTGCGTGACTTCCTGGGTAGAAGATGTGCAAGCTAGATATTCTTATTCCATTTTCCCCAGTAGGAATTCCTACAGCCAGCAGCCTTTAAGTTAAGCATACTATATATGCTGATGTAAAGAGCGTATCCGGCCTCTCTTCCGGTGGCATGATTTGATTCCTGTTCCCAGTTTGTGCAGAGGACTGTAGTCTGTGAGTCTGCCCCTAAATAAATAACCCTCTATTATACTCAATTCTGAGCTAGTGTGGGATTTCTTTTTAAGCGTCCTCCTTCATCTGGCACCCTACATGGATACAAACTCCACACCTACCAGGTGGACTGGCTTAAAGGCCTAACCATTCCACAGCCCAGAAACTCTCCCACCTCCGCTCACCTGGGTTGCTTTTAACTAAGTGGGTTTTCTGTAAAACCCCCACCACAGTGAAGCTAACTGTGCAGAGTGACTTGGAAATTTCCCAAGCTCATGCACAACCCCCTATTCTGCCATGTTTTCTGCTGTGTAGTGACTTTCACAGCTTCCAGTTTGTACTGCCAGCTCCTGACTTCTGGGCTACTTGCTCTGTATTTGGAATTGATTTAAATGCTTTTAATTTGTCAAGCAAAGCATATTTCTCAGTATTTAACCAGCACCAAGATGAAAAGACCACAAAAAAGTGGCACAGGACTGTTCCTGGCACCAGGTTGCTCAACTTGTCGCCACTCTGCAACCCCGACACCTGCTGGATAATAAAGATTATTATACCTAAAACAATTTACCAGACCTCATAACAAGTAATTGATAAAGCAATAAACTTGAAACTTATATAATGACAGACAACATTACCATGGAAAATTAGTAACTTTTTTTGCTAATACTAAGGATTGTATTCTGCAAGGCTTATATGGTTATTGTGATACATCCATTTACTGGATATTGGGACTCAGTTTTTTCTTCATAGTATATCCTTAAGAAAATGGTTTGATAACAGAGCCAAGAACGAGGCACTTTTATAAATGATACAGTCTTTATAGACTAATAATCAACAGCTACCTGTTCATTACCATCAATTAATACCATCAAAAATCAAAAGTTACCTGAAAAAAATGAATACTATTGAAAAGGGTAACATTAATTTGACAGACAAAATTGAATCCATGTCAAAGGATACTGAGAAATTATCTGAAAGAATTCATACTGTTGAATTTGACAATCAAAATCTGTTAAAAAGTAATGATAGGTTAGCAGATAGAGTATCTCTGCAGAAAGGCAATATGTACACTATCCAAATAATATCCAAGGATGAGGTGTTATCTTTAAAGGAAAAACTACAGACCTTGGAATCACATGTGCATGAGGACCAGAGGCTAGGTGCCTAAATGAAATCACTAGAAATATATACAGGCCAGGAGATTCAGGCTTTACAAAAGACAATAGTAAAAGATTTGAAACAATTAAGGAAATTATTGGAGCTGATGAGCAAGGAAAGAAGGTACAAGGACAGGATTTACCATTATCAGTAGCTGTCAGAGATGACTTACCCAGGGTTTTAGCTTCCTACCCTGTCATCTACTCTGACAAAGCATCAAGTTCCAAAGGCCCAAATGGATCCAAAGAAGGTAGATGAATACCTATGGGAAGAAATGATCTAAAAGAAATTAAGTAAGCTATTGTAACTTACTGCTTGAATTCTGCATTTTTTAAGGAGATGGTAAAGACATGGGCTTCTAGCATCAAGGCCACATGACAAGATTGGATTCAGTTAGTTTCAGCAGTCTTGGATGATGGGCCTCAACTGATGTTTAAATGCTATTTCAGAGAAGAGGCTAAATTTTTAAAAATACAGGGAGAAGCAAAAGGACTTGAGACTTCCCAAGATCAAATTCTTGGTGAGGGCACTTATGCTGACCCACAGGTTCAAGCTCTTTACAATGAACAAATCTTTTCTCTATGCCCACAAAGCAGCCTTAGCTTGGGACAGGATTCAAGAACTAAGAAAACAAAATGAATTATATACCAGGGTTAAACAGGGCCAGAGAGACCCCTTTAGTGACTTTTTACAAAGATTAACTAAGGCTGTACAAATAGGAGTAACAGACCCAGATGCTAGATGAGTACTTATTGAATCTCTGGATTTTGAAAATGCCAACTGAGAATGCAAAAAGTTACCTGGACCTTTAAAGGTTAGATCAGCACACAATAAACATTGAGACATTTGACTATAATACTGAATCTTGGGTAGGAGAAGCAAATACCAAAGGAATAAGGAGACATCAAAATGCCAAATGTTTTAATTGTGGTAGAATAGGACATCTGAGAAGGGATTGTAGAAATGGAATTCCTACGAATGATATGGCAAATGGCAAAAATAGGAGGACTCAGCCTTTAGGTATATGAGTGGCAAGGCTGACATTGAACCAATGAATGCAGATCAACAAAAGACAGACAAGGCAAGCTAATACCATTGGGGAAACTCCTTGGGGGGCCTCTCACAGGCCCCCCATTTAAAAGTGGTCCAGTCATTCCCAGTCACTGTGGAGGACATTTCTCACCATAAAAATTAAAAAATCCAGAGCCCTCTGTAAAAGATCATAGTGTTCTGGATGATAGAATAAGCACATAGGATAAATCAAAAATTCCAATAGGAAATAGGAAATGTATATTCTGGCAGACTTCTATAAATGATCAAAGACCAAAGCTAAGAGTGTGTATAAATGGCATTGTAGTTGTGGGTTTGATAGACATGGGTGTGGATGTGAGTTCATTACTCTAGAATATTGGCAATTGATTGTTGTTGAGAAAAATTACAGGAGGCACATGTGGATAGGGTGAATCCAAATCTTAATTGCATTTTAGTCATATTGCCTTTCAGAATTTCCCCTGCAGGAATTTTAATGCAAAGGGACGATATTATCTTAGAATGAATATTTTTACCACATAAACTAAGTACAAAATTAAAAACTTATGTGGAAAAAGTCTCTGAATTAATTATAAAAGGAAAATTGAGACTTCGTCAACTAACAGGTATAGACCCAGGAGAGATTATAGTGCCTTTTACTTCTGTTGAAATTAAAAAATTGTGGGAATACAATGAACCTTGGCCAAGAGCTTGTGCTAATTTTTAGGAGAGATTAATAGCAATTATTCCAAAAGTGAAAGAATTAACCTCATAAAGAGAACTACTTGGATCCTTCCACACATTGTATGGGACTCACCAATAACTTGGAGCCTGTACATTCTATACTGATGCAAATAAATCAGGAAAGGCAAGTTACAAATCAGAAGATTTAAGTAAGGTGGAACAAAGCCATTATAATTCTGTCCAAGAGGCAGAATTATATGCTATTCTCATGGTGCTAAGTGATTTTAAAGAACCTCTTAATATAGTTACTGATTCACAATATGCAGAAAGTTGTTTTGCATATTGAAACGGCTGAATTTATACCAAATTATACAGAATTGACTTCATTATTCATATGGGTTCAAGATATAATCAGGAATAGGCTTTGTCCCATATATATAACATGCATCTGATCCCATAGGGGTCTGCTAGGTCCTCTAGCACAAGGTAATGCAAAAATTGATCAATTACTGATTGAAAGTATGTTGAAGGCCTCAGAATTCCATAAGAAACATCATGTCAATAGCAAAGGTTTAAAGAAAGAGTTTGCTATTACATGGCAACAAGCTAAGGAGATTGTAAAGATATGTCCTACTTGCTCTTTCTATAGCCATACACCATTACATGCAGGGAGTAACCTAAAGGGTACTCAAATGAATAAAATCTGGCAGATGAATGTGTTCCACTTTGTAGAATTTGGAAAATTAAAATATGTACACCACACCATTGATACTTATTCAGGTTTTCAATGGACAACTGCTTTGAGCTCAGAAAAAACTGATTTGGTAATCACACATTTTTTTAGAAGTTATGGCCATCATGGGTATACCTGTACAAATAAAGACAGATAATGGTCCAGCATATGTCTCTAAGAAAATGAAGCAGCAGTTTTTGCTTATTATAATATAAAGTATATTACCAGTATACTACACAATCCTACAGGTCAGACAGTTATAAAAAGATCAAATCAAACTATAAAGGATATGTTAAACTAACAGAAAGGGATGGAAAATACCCCCATAAATAGATTACATAATGCTTTATTAGCTTTGAATTTTCTTAACACTAATGAGAAAGGGACAACAGCAACAGAGAGACATTGGATAATAGAAAAGTCTTCTGAATTAAATCAGCTAGTCTATTTCAAGGATGTGTTGACCTCAAAATGGAAGCCAGGAGATGTGCTATGTTGGGGAAGGAGTTTTGCTCTTGTTTCAACAGGATAAGAAAAGTTATGATTCCATCAAAATTAATAAAGATTCTGTTTTGAAAAAAGAAATCTCTTGAGAACGAGATATGATGGCTCATCCACAGAGGTGACAACCAATCAGGTGGTAAGGAAAACCTCATAAGGGTTGGGGCAGGGTTTTGTTCTTGCCTTTGCAGGAAAATACTCATCTTCAGGAAAATACTCATTTTCAGAAATTAAAAAGTCCCTGGACATCTAGATGCCTAAAGAGGAAAAGATAATTATCCAGATAGAGTCACGAAGCAAAGAGAATTATCACTTATGAGGACATGTCATCTGAGGGTAAGAATCTTTGAATACTAAATAAAATAATAATCATGACTCACTTAAAAACCAAAGCTGGCTTTGGAGTTGGATACTGGCTCTGTCCTTCTCTAAAACCAAGCATGTTGTTAAAATAAAAATTCTGAGTTTCTGTCTCATGTCAGGATCCATGATAAGGGACAGAAAGAAAAAAGAATTGAGAAAAAAATTACTTTTCTTTATACCACTTTTATCTCTTTTGTACCTTTCATTGAATATATATGTCTGTATAAATAATGTTTAAGTTTTCCACAATGAACAATGAATTTTCCTGCAGTGATCTTTGAAGTTTCCAGGAAGAAGATGGGGCCACACAACAACTCCACCTGGCTGAGATGATGTCATGATGCTGATAACACTACTATAAGACCTGTTTAGGGGTACCAGCTGCTCAAGATGTTTCCAACTTGGTTAGCTGAAATGGTGCACTTTTTGACAATGTTCTGGCCAGAACTCCAAATAGCAATCTCAGGAAAGCCCTACCAAATATTCAGAGACTATTTGCAATTATGCCAAATAGTAATCTAGGAATTTAACCATCATTTTACTTTCACAGAATCCCAAAGAAAGAATGTTGCCCCCATAACAGCTGGAAGTCATTTAAGAAGATGACATCCCCTCTCCCAACAAAGTTTGTCCTTAGGGTTAGGGACATCATTTAGGGATTGATTATAATTGTTATCAGGTTGGGGGTTGGGGGAAAATTAGGTAAGCTCAGGTATTTCTTTAAAAAAAGGAAATTGGATAGGATAATAGATTAGCGTGAGCTTACTCACACTAATAATAATAGTGAATAATGGAGTGAATACTTGTGAGCTCTTATTTATAGGCAATTTACATTGGTATAGATTCTTGTATATTGATACAAACTTAAATTATATTGAATATGTTCCTATTTTTGTCTACAATATTTGTATACCTAAACAAAGTTATTTTGTCATATTGTATGCATGCAAGCTTCTACCTCTTCTTAAGACATTTTGTATATTGATAAAATTTTAGGATGTATTTATCATATTACAATATACATGCCTACCTCTGATCAAGATACTTATACATTGTTTACATTTTTAGGTTATTGTCCTCATTTGTTGCACAGTTGTTTAAAGATTGTTTAATATGCTAATATGAAGTTTTAGTCTTTAAGTTATAGTTATTAAGAATTATAGATCAACAGTCATCCATGTTTGTCATTCTTATAGTTAATCAGGCATTTAGATACATAGAGATTTTCTTCTGCATGGATAGGTAATCTTCAACCACTTCAAGGATATGTAGAATATGGCATTTAAATAACTTAGGGTTCTGTTGAAATGAGACACAATTGCTCCTAGCAGCACTGATCTATTCTTGAGAGAATGGTGAGCACTGAAGACATTCCACTTGGAGCTTGTTTTCTTCTTGACAAAACTTGCCTTTGGGCAAGAAACTGCCCATGCATTGAGCCCTGACAAAATGCATGATGTCTGTACAGGACAAGCAGGATGAAAAAAAAAAAAAAGACTGTCAAATCTTGCCTGGACAATGTAAGATGGTTTTGAAAAATTTCCCATCTCTGAAGATGGCCTGACAGTTACTCTAGGTCTTAGCCAAAGTTGCTTGCTCCAATGTTGCAAATGAGACTTTGGGTGATTGCCCAGGCAGCCAATTATCTCTGCAATTTGTTGCACATTTTGAAAGTTGTTTGATTGCACTTCCTGGTTACTCAATTAATATTTCCCTTCTCAGGTCTTTAATGGGGTTGAAGACTAGATAGTTACAGTTACTTTCCTCTCATGACTTGGCCAAGTTATTTATATATAAGACTTAAACTCATTAGGATAAGATAATTACTGAAACATTTATGACATGTTTCTTGCTTAATATTATTTATGCTGGTTGTAATTCTAATTTTTGTACCTGATATTTGTTCTTGTTGTATATTTTGTATTAGGCTTAGAACGTTCTTATTTAAACAAAAGGGGGAGGTGTTATAGGAATTCCACAGCCAGTAGCCTTTAGGTCTTTAAGTTACCTACCCACTTGGGCATGGCCTCTTATACTATATATGCTGATGTAAAGTGCACATCCAGCCTCTCTTCTGGTGGTGTGATTTGATTCCTGTTCCAAGTTTGTGCAGAGGAATGTAATCTGTGGGTCTACCCCTAAATAAATAACTATCTATTATACTCAGTTCTGAGCTAGTGTGGGATTTCTTTTAAGCATCCATTTTCATTCCCTGGTTCTGCATTTCTCAGTTCCTTCATCTTAGAACTGTGAGACGCAATATCTCTGCCTCTGCACTTCTGCTTATTTTCAGTGAGATAAAACATTCAAGAGGTTAACATATGGTAAAGGCTTCCATAAATATTTTGTTTCATTATGTCAAAAAGTTAATATTTTAACATATCCTGCCCTTTTCTTTATCTTCTCAGAAGAAGCATTGTCTCCTACCCTTCAGGTGGCTTAGTTGTTGTTAATGAGAGCAAGAGGACAACCTAAGGGGAAACAATTTCAAAGTCTCCCTATGTGGGAAGCATGGCTTTCAAGTTGCCTCTGGAGACTCAGGAGGTCTAAAATGCAAGTAGAAATAAACCAGGGAGAAGGAACAGAAAGAGAAGCAGGAGAATGAGAGGACAATAGTGACAGACTTCAAAATTGGGGAGAAAAGAAGGAATTCCTGATTGAGGCCCACTGAATAATTCTGACAATTCTGAATTGTCTTTGTCTGACATATTGTCCTAAAGGAACAATGATGAATTTTCCTTGTTCAAATGGGAATCATTTGGGGACAGAGGGATGTATGGCTAAACAGATTCTTCATTTTTCCCCTACTGTGTTGTGAATGTGTAATGTTCCAATTATAAATAACCTGAATATTGATATGGCTCAATCTGAATTATTTGCATAAAAATGGCCCGCTAAAGCAAAATGCCATCTTAAAAAAATAATTGCTTAATTTATTTTAAGAAAGAAGGAATTTTATATAGCCATAATCATAAAATACCCCATCATATTGTTTATTAAACAAATATAAACTAATATGGTTTTTAAGTGTTTTTAAATATATCGAATGTCAAATATTATCCTCAATGATATTACCTGATAATTGTCAAAACACTAAAACTGTTTAAAACAATGATGTTAAGAATATAAATAGAATGTGGGTCTCTGTCTCTATCTCCATTCATCGGATGAAATTTCTCCCACCTCTATCCCCGCCCCTGGCTTCCAACTTTTGCTTGATGATCCTGTTTGCTTCCAATTTCCAGGAGGTTCTGTGTATGCTTTCCTTGGGTTCACCTAGGTATTCAGCTTCTCTGGGCTTGCGAGCTAAGTACTTGGTGACCTTTATTTT
>PVIU01027542.1:0-20329 GCA_004026605.1 Ondatra zibethicus | reverse complement strand
AGGTCTTTGATCCATTTGGACTTGAGTTTTGTACATGGTGATAGATAGGGGTCTACTTTCATTTGTCTACATGTTGATATCCAGTTATGCCAGCACCACTTGTTGAATATGCTTTCTTTTTTCCATTTGATTTTTTTTGCTTCTTTATCAAATATCAGGTGTTCGAAGATGTGCGGATTGATATCCGGGTCTTCTATTCAGTTCCATTGGTTCTCCTGTCTGTTCTTATGCCAATACCAGGCTGTTTTCAGTACTGTGGCTCTGTAGTATAGTTTGAAGTCAGGGATTGTGATGCCTCCAGATGTTCTTTTGTTGCCCAGGATTGTTTTGGCTATCCTGGGTTTTTTGCTTTTCCAAATGAAGTTGAGTATTGTTCTTTTCGAGGTCTTTGAAGAATTTTGCAACAGGAAGTTTACTGAGATCCTGAGCACAGGAAACCTCAAAGCCCACCCCCACAGTGACACACTTCCTTCAACAAGGCCATACCCACTCCAACAAAGTCACAGCTCCTAGTAGTGTCACTCCCGATGAGAGTGTGGGGCCAATTACATTCAAACTACCACACAATTAATAGACAAAGTATTTTACTTAGACCTTCATCAACAAGTAGTATGTGAAATCATGGGAGTCTGCTAAAGGGTATCAAGAATTTATCTAGGTACAAAATAGGGATAAAAACACTCACTGATACAGATTAGATGCCACTGATATTCAGCTGCCCTGCACTGCCATTCTGCCCAGGGGCACTCGGATCCAACCACCTCAGCAAGAAAGCAAGAGAGTGCACGACCCCTCCTCCTCAGCTTTTAAGTAGTCATATATGCAGAAAGGACCATGCCCCAAGGCTTGCCGCTCCAAAGGTCATTGGCTAAACAGATAGAAATCCCACAACAAACAGGCAGAGTGCAGGCATTTTCCTATAGTATTAGATAAGGACATAAGCCTTTTATAACTCCCTGAAACCCAAGAAACTCTGTTAAAGAATAACACTAATCAAAGATAATATTTAGTATCAGTACTCAGTGTGTGTGTGTGTGTGTCTGTCTGTCTGTCTGTCTGTCTGTCGAAAGGCAGCCACTAATTTTGTGGTTCCTCTGATGCTTACTATATTAATATTAAAGTCTTTTTTTCCAGATGCTCAGAGTTTTTCCAAATGGGCTAAAATAAAATCACTTAGAAAATATGAGCTAGCCTTGAGATTAATAAAACCACTAACTTCACAGACTTTCACAAATGATGAGATGAAAACAACAGTTTTCAGCCATCAAGTATTTCAATACTCCACTTTGTTTCTATGATACGTTTATCCCATACGAAATATTTACAAAAGGAGTTGTAATGACCTTCTGGGATGAGAAGAATAAGATTCCTGGAGGAAAAGTTAAAACTAAATTTGATGGGATGCAAAGTTAGAGACGGCTGTTAAGAGATGGCACGCCGCCACAGGGTGGGGTTTTGTTTTGGTTCCTTTTAGAGATGCAGGTGTTTGGCACCAGTTAAAATCGGGGCCAGCTGTGATATTTCAATAATCCTGATGTTTCTCTCACAATATTTCTCAGAAGTGATGCTTCCTGGTGATGTCTTACACCTGACATATTCAACTTGTGTGGTACAAACGGAAAACTATGGCAAAAACCCATTTGTGACACCCTTCACCCTTCTTCCCACCCTCAGGTCATGACATCAAGGATGAAGAAATCTTAGGTGCTCTAATCATTCATACTTCTTAACTAAACAGTTCAATATAAGATGATGATACTCAAGAATGAGCAGAAAGATTCTTCAGGGCAATCCTGAGGCAGGTTGAAGTGCTCCTTGATCTCAGTGTAGATAATGGTGCTTCAAAATCCCTTCTGTAGTAGAATCCATACCTAGTTTTGCAAGAATTTGAATAGTTTCTATTAAAAGCTGCGTTTTCTTTTAAGTTTGTTTGAGTTGGAAACCCTCAAACCACAATGCATCTCATGCTCATGTTCCCAAGGGCATGTTCATAAGACCATACTGAGGTCATCTAGTAAGCTGTTGAAATGTTTTGAGAATTCCTTTAATGTACTGCACAATCTTGGCCTGATTAAAAAACAGTTATTTTAAGAATGCACTTGGAAAACAGGCTAGCTATTAAGATATACATGTAGATAATCTATATTACACTGTACAATGCATAGAGCTTCCCTCATATAATTTGTCATTGGGGGAGGAAAACAATAAAACTATCACTTCAAGAGTTTTGAATCAAAACATCTCAGAACTATTGGTACACTCAGGCCAAAGCCCTTTTAGTATTTGTGATTAACAATGGATACTCACAGGGGTCACGTGAACCATTCAAAGATCAGATCATTTAATCAGAGGATTAAGAAGTAGACAACCTTCCATTTAGCCAAGACAAGATGTATCATCTGTTGCTTTTCAGTTGAGATAAAAACTCAACTTTTCTTGGAAAACAAACATATGATGAAATTTTGGGGTTGGAAATAATTTTTACCATCAAGTAAATGTTCATTTTCTACAAGGAATTTCTAATCATGGGTGGAAAGTAAGTGGTCTACTTGATAAATGGCACACAAAATTCTCTTCTAGTCTTTGAGTTCCCTGTTTCCCTTCCCCCCCTCCAGAGCTGGACATACTGCTTTTCACCTCATCAGGGACTTCCTTCCTGTGCCTTGTTCCAGGCCTTGTACTTCACCCAAAGTGATTTCTAATTGAGCAAGCAGCTGTGCTGGCACAGTACACATGGGGCATCAGGCCACAGAACCAGTGACCCATCCCCACATCTGAATGCAAGTGACCAGTTCCTTGTACCCAGGGCCAAGAAACTCTGTAATTCACCAGAGGAAAAGAATAAGATGCTTCAAACAGAAATCAGACTTCAAAAAAAATGTTCTATGGAAAATTAAAAACTATAAAGAAGTGTCAATCACAAATGAGTGAGGGCTGCACACTTCTGGCAAAGAATTTGTTAATACATTTTCATAATGTGGTAGCAGAGTATGATTTTAGTGAATGATTTATATAGCTAGATTGGATGTGACTCTGTCCATAGGCGTAGATAAGTCTAGAGTATCTCTAACAAGAATAAAGCGTAAAGGGCACTATCATAAATACTTTCAAGTGCTCTGGTAAGGCACTATGACCAACAAAACTTATAAAGAATTCACTTGGGGCTTACTGTTTCAGGCAGTGGGAAACGTGACAGAAGGCAAATAGACATGGCTCTGGAGCTGTAGCTTAGAGCTTACATCTTGCTCTGTAAGCATGAGGCAGAGAGACCTAGCTAAGAATTCAAAAGAATGAGTCTTTTGGAACCTCAAAGCCTTCTTATGGTGACACACCTACTCCAAAAGGCCACACCCCAATCCTTTTCAAACAGTTCTACCATCTGGAACCCATGCTTTCAAACATATGAGCCTGGTGAGCACACATTCTCATTCAAATCACCACAAGCACCATTATAATGAAAGCTGCCATTACATTGAGCTAGCATGCAGCTTCTTTGTACCCCTACTCTGTGCTAACTAACATTCGATCTGATGCTGTCAACAGAGAGAGAAAATTTTATTTTAATGTTTAGTATTTAAAGAAACTATAGTTTAGAATGCTCATAAAAGTAGTAACCAATCCTGAAAATATTTTGCACTCAGTCTCCTGAGGTCATCAAAAACAATACAACTAATCCTAAAGAAAAAGTTGGTCAACCCCTTTTCCGAGGCACAGAGGAACCACTTGAAATTTTAGGAAACCTGTACTCTCCACACTTAACTAAATTTTCATTTTATGGTTCATCAATCTACAAACATTATTGAATACCTGCTAGTTCAGTCACTTTTGAATTTATTTTTAAGAAATGCACAGAATACTAAATTTGTACTAAATTCCTACCACTTGGTACCTTGTAAACACAGTAAGGCAACTTTTAAATGACCATTTTATTTGTTTTGTTTTTGAGATAGGGTCTTACTCTTAGCCCAGTTGGCCTGGAACTTGCTCTGTAGCCCAGGGAGACCTTAAACTCATGACATTTTGTCTGCTTCAACATCCTGAGTGATAGGGTTACAGGTTTAAGCCAACAAGTTGGCAGAATGAACAATTTTACATGTTGCATTAATGTGTTTTCCAAAAGTGTCTTATACATTTTTAAACCATAATTTCCCCCACATTGTACAATTTTTTCAAAATTCAAAATTTTAGGGGGATAAGCACTTCACTCAGAAGGGGAAGAAGGTAAACCATTTCTTGTATGGAACAAGTAAGACCACTTGAAAATTTCACAGTCATCTTTTATTATTCCTATAATGTTAAGAGTACATTGCTCCCTAGTGTTTACAAAGCCCAGAAAAGCTGCACACATATATTTCAGTACTTAGATTCCAAAGAAATATCAGATTGTGAATGAAGAAGACAACTGTCTTTTGTTTCTAGGGTTCAATTATCAATAGCAATCAGAGTAACTAAATACTTCTGATGATAAAACTATGATAATTAGAATTTACTTTTGGTGGGTTAAGAGGGCATTTTGTAGCCTTTGAAGGTGATGTGAGAAGACAGTATCTGACAAATAATATCATTTTTCTGAAACTGACAGATAGCCTAATTACTAAAACAATATGCCATAGACTAATACCAAGAAATTTTTGCCATCCAAACACAATTGATTTGCAATGAAAAGTATTAAATTAACTAAATTTCATTTGTAATTAAGCTGGACTACAAGGGACAATTAGTTATGAAAATATGGATTGTAGCGCCATTTCTAATTGGTTTCCATGATAAAAGACCCTGAATCAGGTATAGGGATAAATGATGAAAGACCAGAGAAACAGAGCAGCCAGTTACTTGTTCCTACATCTATCAAATCCTCAGACCAAATGGGGTATCCTGTCTCTAGGAATCCTCAAACTGAATGCCTCTATGAAACCTCAGACTGAATCCTGAGCTCCTATGTCTAGTCTTGTACTCCTGTCTCCACCCAGCCATATCACTTTCTGTTTCCACCTTCCTAGTGCTGCCATTAAAGGGGCGAGCCACAGCTTGACTCTGTTTCTCTTTCAGACTGGTTCAGTCTCGCTTAACCCAGTGTGGTATTGAACTTCATCTGCAGAGATCTGTCTACCTCTGTCTTCAGAGGGCTAGGATTAAAAGCGTGTGCCACTACTGCCTGGACTCTGTGGCTAACTAGTATAGCTAGCTCTACACTCTGACCTTCAGGCAAACTTTATTTGTTAAAGCACAACAAAATATCACCATAATGAGCCTATATTCTCTCTGAATCACCCCACCACTTGAGTAACTGTATGGTGGTAAGAAAAATTTAAAAAACTTAAAATTAGATAATCTTGCAATATTAACATTACAGAAATTCACTTTTGCTTTGGTATCTTTATTCCTAATTTTAAAAAACACACACATGGAATAGCAAAAATGCTGATGAATAAATTTTAAGAGATCTCTCTGGGGAAATGTACCCTAAATTGAGAAAAGCTGGAAGTTCTACACATCTCACAACCATAGCTTAAAGCAATGGTTAAAAACAGAAAGTGAGCCAAACCAGCTTTCTGGTAAACAGGCATGAGTGCACGACCGCCTCTGCCCAGGAGCCAGCACACATAAAGTCCTAATATTTGGGGTCTCTTCTTGTCATACAACACACACCCAACAGGCCCCCTAACCTTCCCCTAATACATTCCCATTATTTTATTGTGAAAATAATTTTTCACATTCTTGAGAGGAAAACAAAACACAGAAGAATTTCTGAATTTCTCTACTTTTCTACAGCAAGTCTTATAACTACTGAACTAAATGCATTCACATTTCCTTGAAGTGAACGTCTATATTAAGCACTCATGTTAACGACATTCACTTTCCAACAGTTTTTCTCCTTTCGAAAGGTGTGTTATTTCAAATAATTTATTTAAAATTAAAAACTTCTAATATATATGGATGAAGAATTCAAGAAAGAAATACGGCATAATTTTGCAAATGTTAGAAACTGTCAAGATTCCTGAGTCATAGTAAAATATTCATAGAATAAATATTGAGTTCCCTTGGTTTTGTAGGTTATTACATGAATCTGAGATATAGCAAGTTGCTTCTATTTGGTATGGTAATTGAAGTAATGAAATGAAAATACTGTGACAATAGCGAAACCTGAAGACTGTGATAGAAGAAGGTGCCCCTTCTCCTGCTCAGCACACATCCTATCCACATAATCTTAATCTTAGTACATCACACAATTACCAAACCCATAAAAAGCTTGATCTAAGTATGACTTGTTTTGCACATCTTGAGACGGCAATATGACCAGAGTGGATAGTAACTGTGAAACTTATCATATTTATTTCTATAAATGGGGATTTCTATGTCCTGACCCCAGGCTATATTTATGTTTTTCAGGAAAAAATAAATGTCCAGGACTTTGGAAATTTTAGGTAGCTTAAGTATGCTGGATCTAGCAGACTTGGAAGTATGAGTGTGGACAGCTAGTTCATTCTAAATTGTGATTTTTTTTTAAATTTTAGACCCACTAGCAATTTTAATCAAATAGTAAAATCTCATATCAGATTTAGACTTATGATCAATGGTTATTGTTCCTTTATATATATCAATAAGAATTTTTAAAAAAGCAACCAGAAAATTCAAAAGTGCAAACCTGGGCTTCGGAGAACACATCCTTCATACTGTTGATTGGGCCATATGGAATCCCACTTCCTTCAAAGAGACAAAGCCACTTGGCAGTTACTTCTTCGGCAAACCTAGGTGCAGACAAATAGCATGTTTTACAATCTAAAGAGATGACATGAGCTCTTCTCTTATGTGGCCATCTTTCAAAATAACTAATAGTGACAAAAATATGCTCCTTTGGTTTTCTTTACCCTGAGAGTTTAGAGAAATCATCTACAGAGTGTGACCTGAGTGGCCCTGTTGTCAGTGCTGCCGCTCAGGCGGGTGGAATGCTTCCTCCTAGTTTCAGCCTAAATACTCTCTGACAAAGCATACCTGGAAAGAAAACATTGCGGGGGGGGGGTTCAGTGAATTATAATGCTTTTGAGTGATCTACAGATAGAATCGTCATAATTGCAATGTGAGCATGAAATCATGACATAAAATGTTGTTTAGGTTTCAAGTACAGTATACAAGGTTAGAGCACTAGAAATAAAAAACTAAAAATAAAATAGTGCTTTAAAGGTAAGCTACCAACAAGGCAGAAAACCACTAGTAGCCACAGTCACTGGCTCTAACTACTTGTTAATCTTCACTGGGATGTAAGAATGGTAAAGACATCTGCACATGTATTCAGTAACCAGCTTCTACATACAAAGCATTATTTCTTATCATTAAGCACAATGACTTTCCTTTCTCTTGAACTGTAATGTGTACAGAATGTTACAAATGAGTATAGTTCCACATCCCTGGAGTTCAGCACTTGGGAAGTGAGAGCAGAAGGATCAGATCAAGGTTATGTTAGGCTATATAACATATGCATTTTAATTTCAGCCCTAACTTTTTGTTGTTGCTTTTGTTGTTTTGTTTTTCAAGACATAGTTTCTCTGTGAAACCCTAACTGTCCTGGAACTCAATTAGTAGACAAAGCTGGCCTTGAACTCACAGAGATTCACTTACCTCTGTCTCTTGAGTGCCAGGAATAAAGGTGTGCCACCACTGCCCAGCCAGTCCCATAATTTTTAACTAGATGTAGTTTAAAATAATATAATCTATTTTGAAGTACTGAAAATCAAGTCTTTTTTTCATGGAAACACCATAATGTAAGGATAAATATTTGATTCTGGTTTGTTCTTCATATTTATATTTCTAAAACTATAGATAGATGGATGGATAGATAGATAGAGAGACATATAGTTAGAAGTACATCATCATATTGGTACATGTTGAAAGAATTACAAAGATACTTTGAACCTGGAACCTTTTTATTTATTTTATTTTATTACTTTAAAAAATACCAATCCAAATTCCCACTTCCTCCCCTCCTCCCACTTCCCTCCCACTCCCTCAACACACCCTCCACCCACCCCCCTCCAATCTTAAGAGAGGGCAAGGCACTCTGCCCTGTGGAAAGTCCAAGGCCCTCCCCACTACATCCAGGTTGAGCAAGGTATACATCCAAAGAGAAGAGGGTCCCAAAAATCCAGTACATGCAGTAGAGACAAATCCCAGTGCCATTGTCATTGGCCCCACAGTCTGCCCCAACTGTCAACCACATTCAGAGGGACTAGTTTGATCCCATGCTAATTCAGTCCCAGTCCAGTTGGAGTTGGTGAGCTCCCATTAGCTCAGGCAAATTATCTCAGTGGGCGAACCCCTCATAGTCTTGACTTCCTTGTTCATATTCTCCCTACTTCCACTCTTCAACTGGACCTTGGGAGCTCAGTCCAGTGCTCCGATGTGGGTCTCTGCCTCTGTTTCCATCTGTTGTTGGACAAAGGTTCTATGGTGATATTTAAGATAATCATCAGTCTGAATACAGGGCAAGTCCAGTTGAAGCCCCCTCTCCTCTATTGCTTAGGGTCTTAGCTGGGGTCATCCTTGTGGATTCCTGGGAATTTTTCTAGAGTCAGGTTTCTTGCTAACCCCAAAATGGCTCCCTCAATCAAGATATCTCTTTCCTTGCTCTAATATCTGTCCTTCTTCCATCTCAGCTATCCCATTTCCTCAAGCTCTCCCCAACCCTCCCCTTCTCCCCTCCTTTTTCCCTTCTTCCCTTCCTTCTACTTCCCACCCCCATGCTCCTAAATTTTTTCAGGTGATCTTGTCTGCTTCCAATTTCCAAGTGGATCTATATATGTTTTCCTTTGAGTTCACCTTATTACTTAGCTTCTCTGGGATCATGAACTATAGGCTCAATGTTCTTTATTTATGGCTACTATCCACTAATGTGTGAGTACATGCCATATTCATATTTTTGGGTCTGGGTTATTTCACTCAGGAAAGTGTTTTCTAATTTCATCCATTTGCATGCAAAATTCAAGATGTCATTGATTTTTACCACTGAGTAGTGTAGTAATCTAATGTGTATATGTGCCACACTTTCCTTATCCATTTTTCCATTGAGGGGCACCTAGGTTGTTTCCAGGTTCTGTCTATTACAAATAGTACTGCTATGAACATAGTTGAACAAATGCTTTTGTAGTATGATTTGGTATCTTTTGGGTATAACTCAAGAGTGGTATTGCTGGATCCTGTGGTAGGTTGATTTCTGAGAAACTGCCACACTGATTTCCAAAGTGGTTGCACAAGTTTGCATTCCCACCAGCAATGGATGAGTGTTCCCCTTACTCTACATCCTCTCCAACATAAGCTATCATTAGTGTTTTTGATTTTAGCCATTCTGAGAGGTGTAAGATGGTATCTCAGAGTTGTTTTGATTTGCATTTCCCTGATAGCTAAGGAAGTTGAACATGTCCTTAAGTATCTTTTGGCCATTTGAAATTCTTCTGTTGAGAAATCTCTATTTAGTTCAGTACCCATTTTTAAATTGGGTTATTTGGAATTTAATGTCTAATTTCTTGAGTTCTTTATATATTTTGGAGATTAGTCCTTTGTCTGATGTGGGTTTGATGAAGATCTTCTTCCATTCAGTAGGCTGTCTTTTTGTCTTATTGACTGTGTCTTTTGCTTTACAGAAGCTTCTCAGTTTCAGGAGGTCCCATTTATTTATTGTTGCTCTTATTGTCTGTGCTACTGGGGTTATACTTAGGAAGTGGTCTCCTGTGCCCACATTGTAGGCTGCTGCCCACCTTCTCCTCTATCAGGTTCAGTGTAGTCGGATTTATATTGAGGTCTTTAATCCATTTGTACTTGAGTGCATGGTGATAGATATGGATCTATTTTCATTCTTCTACAGGTTGGCATCCAGTTATGCCAGCACCATTTGTTAAAGATGATTTCTTTTTTCCAATGTATAATTTTAGGTTCTTTCTCAAAAATCAGGTGTTCATAATGATGTGGACTAATATCCGGGTCTTCAATTCAATTCCATTGGTCAACGTCTCTGTTGTTATGCCAATGCCAAGCTGTTTTCATTACTTTAGTTCTGTAATAGAGCTAGATGTCAGGGATGGTAATGCATCCAGAAGTTCCTTTAATGTATAGGATTGTTTTGGCTATTCTGGGTTTTTGTTTTTCCATATGAAGTTGATTATTGTTCTCTCAAGGTCTGTGAAGAATTGTGTTGGGATTTTGTTGGGGATTTAATTGAATCTATGGATTGCTTTTGGTAGGATTAATATTTTTACTATGTTGATCCTTCCTATCCAAAAGCATGCGAGATCGCAAGCCGACAGCTAACATCAAATTAAATGGAGACAAACTCAAAGAAATTCCACTAATATCAGGAACAAGACAACACTGTCCACTCTCTCCATATTTCTTCAACATAGTGCTTGAAATTCTATAAATATCTATAAGACAACATAAGAAGATAAAGGGGATTCAAATTGGAAAGGAAGAAGTCAAAGTTTCGTCATTTGCAGATGATATGATAGTGTACATAAGTGACCCCAAAAACTCTACCAGAGAACACCTACAGCTGATAAATACTTTCAGGGATGTTGCAGGATACAAGATCAACTCAAAAAAAATCAGTAGCCCTTCTATACACAAGGAATAAAGAAGCTGAGAAGGAAATCAGAGAAACATCACCTTTCACAATAGCCACAAATAACAAAACGTCTCTTGGGGCAACACTAACCAAGAAAGTCAAAGACCTATTTGACAAGAACGTTAAGTCTTTGAAGAAAGAAACTGAAGAAAAACCTGGAACCTTTTCCATAGAGTATCAATTATTTATGTTTTCCTAAGGAAATACAATAGTATTTTGTTTTAATCATTATAATAGTTGGTCTGATAAATTTTCAAGACTAGTAGTTTATCAGCAGTGGACCATATAAATGGTCCAAAAGATTAACACAGAAAATGTGTGTCAATAACTCAAGGAGTCAGGCTAGCTAGAGGAAAGTTGGGGGAACACATGAAGATTTAATATTTATACAAATTTTCATCAGTGTGCAAAAAAAGGTTTTACTTCATGTTGAGGGCAAAGGGGGACTCTACTTCATGTTATGGAAGATAACCCATGCACTTTAGAAAGGCAGTTGGCGCATAGGCAGTGTCTAAGGCCAAAGCTGTGGCATGGGTGGAGGTGAACCGGGCCCCTAAATGCCACAAAATTAATCAGAGTTGGAACATGTTGTATTACACCTGTCCTAGAAGACCAGACCATCATCTTCTTCCAAAAAGCTATCTCTTCATCTAAGTCTGATGTAGAAACCTTTCTTTTATCTACAAAGTAGAGGGGGTGAGAGCACGTGTTTTATTAACTACAAAAACCCTAAAGAAATAAATAAGTAAAAAATAAAAAAGGAAAATGCTGATCTAAAACACTCAGTGTAGCACAAATAATAAAAACTAAGAGTCAGATACTGGAGTTCAACCCAAAAACCAGAAAAGCAAAGCATCCAAGCCACTAGAGAAGTCTTACCTCTACCAAGGCTGGGTGACCACAGACTAAACCAGCTAAACAGACCTAGTCTTTCTCTCCTCCCATTTTATAATCCCTCTAGTCTGGGATTAAAGGCATGACTTCCTAGTACTGGTATTAAAAGTGTGTACCACCACTACTTGGATTTGTTTCTGCATTGATCTTGTGTAGCCCAGAGTGGGCTTGAACTCACAGATATCTCTCTGCCTCTGTCTCCCAAGTCCTGAGTATAAGGTGTGTGCCACCGTTGCCTGACCTCTGGTGTCTACTGTCTTAGTTTTGTCTTTCTGATCTTTAGGCTAGCTTTATTTATTAAAACATACATAAAATATCACTATAACTCAGAGCTAAAGATTTCTGAAGACAAGACAGAAAGAGAGTGAAAAATCCGACTAGCAAGTTTCAGAGCTCAGCTCTGTTAGGGAGTTGTGTGGAGTCTTATAAACACTGAAGACTTAATTTGGAATTAACTTACCTCGAATATTTAATTCTTCAATTATGTCAAACCCATTTGATGTCAGGAATTAGTATTCTGAACCAGACATCATCATCTATACTATAGATAGGATGTCTTTTCCAGTTCATCACTACTTCCAAGTCACCAATTTAGTCACTAGTGCCCTTTCTTATAGTCTCCAAGTGCCTGAAGCCACCATCTGTCAAATCAACTCTTCTTTTCATAGTCCTCACAAAGTATTTATGATTTTAACTACCCTACCAGTAAGCCTTTTGATACCGTCCTGACTTTAGTACCTCTTTGGTTAGTTCTTTGTGTATTATTTTGCTAGTCCAATCACTCCTTGTTGTCACTTACTCAGAATTATTCCTTATATAAATGGTCTCCAAAGGGTCATATGGTGAAACTTTGGTTGTCAGACTGTGGCATTTCTTGGGGGCAAGGAACCATTAAATGGCTAAGTCTAGTTGAAGGAAGAAGCCCAGTCCTGTCTCTTTCTGTTTACTAGTTTCCATGAACTGAACAGCTTTCTCCACCACAACCCAGCCACAGTATATTGCCTTACTGCAATAATGCCTTACTGAATGTGACAGAACCTATCAGCCATGCACTAAAGTGTCTGAAATCATGAATCAGGAGGAAAAACAACTTCCAGGTATTTTAACATGGAAGCACAAAGCTAACCACCATGTTCATTTTCATGACCCTGATATTGCTGCAGGAAACATCACACACTCATTTTGAGCCTTAACTTTTCTTGTATCCATCTTCACTAGAATTTTTGTTTCCCATCAGTAGAGCATTCATTCCTCCTTGCTAAACTGAGACCTTCTAGACTTGGTACTTCTTCCTTTCACTCATTTATTCCCCATTTCTGGGAAAAATCCTTCCCATGATGAGTTATTATTCGTACATTACCACTATATCACAGCCCAAGTCTTTGCTGCTTCACATTGGACAGTGGCAACATTTGGTTTAAAGCTTATTATTTTGAGGCTGCAGAGATAGCTTCTGGGTTAAAAGTATCTGTTGCTCCAGCTTCAGAAAATCCCACACCCTCTCCCAGCCTCCATAGGCATCTGCACTCATGTGCACAAACACAGGTGCACACACACACACACAATTAAAAGTAAAATTAGACAATAAAATAATATTGTCTCCACTACTCACTATAGACATTCAATAGACTATCAACATATGCACGAATAAAGTAAATGTGAATACTGAAATTTCATATACAATATTATATATGTGTGTGAGAGAGAGTTTTATTCCATCATAAAAATGAAATTATGTTATTTGCATGAAAATTGGCACTAATGGAGGCCATCAAACTAAGCAAAAAAAAAAAGCTAGATTGAGGAAGACAAATAGTGCCTTTTTCCTTTTATTTGTGGAGCCTTTGTACACACACACACATATACAGACACATATAGACATACACACATGACAGGCAAAGGGGAGCTATAAGAAAAAACACATGTGTAGTGGGGAAACAGAAGAAAGGAAAAAGTATAGAGGTAAATATCAAATTATATAGCACACAGGAATAAAAATATTTTACTAAAATCTAGCACTATATATATTACATATACTTTATATATATACACACATTAATAACTTTTATTTTTAAGAAAAGTCCCTCTTTTGGCATGCTTGTGGGTTCAGTGCTTCACGCACACCTGAAACATTGTAAAGCACCTTGCACATGCATGCTGTGGACTTTGCTGAGCAGCATGGCTATCTTTTTTTTTTTAATTGTTTTTATTGAGCTATATATTTTTCTCTGATCCTCTCTCTCCCGTCCTACTCTTTCCCATGGTCCCCATGCTCCCAGTTTACTCAGGAGATCTTGTCTTTATCTACTTCCCATGTGCATTAGAGCCATGTATGTCTCTTTTAGGGTCCTCGTTGTCTAGGTTCTCTGGGATTATGAATGATAGGCTGATTTTTTTTTTGGCTTTATGTCTAAAAGTCACTTATGAGTGAGTACATATGATATTTGTCTTTCTGGGTAGGGGTTACTTAACTCAATATGATGTTTTCTAGATCCATCCATTTGCCTACAAATTTCAAGATGTCATTATTTCTTTCTGCTTTGTAGTACTCCATTGTGTAAATGTATCACATTTTCCTTATCCATTCTTCAGTCAGGGGTATTTAGGTTGTTTCCAGGTTATGGCTATGACAAACAATGCTGCTATGAACAAAGTTGAGCAAATGTTCTTGTGGAACGACTGAGCATCCTTTGGGTGTTTACCCAAAAGTGGTATTGCTGGATCTTGAGATAGATGGTTTCCTAATTTTCTGAGAAATTGCCATACTGAAATTCAAAGCAGCTGTACCATTTTGCACCCCCACCAGCAATGCAGAAGTGTTCCCTTTACCCCACATCTTCTCCAGCATAAGTTGTCATCAGTGTTTTTGACCTTGACCATTCTTTCAGGTGTAAGATAGAATCTCAGAGTTGTTTTGATTTGCATTTCTCTGATGGCTAAGGATGTTGAGCATTTCCTTAAGTGTCTTTCAGCCATTTTAGATTTCTCTGTGGAGAGTTCTCTGTTTAAATATCTACCCCATCTTTATATTGGATTATTTGTTCTTTTGGTGACCAATTTCTTGAGTTCTTTGTATATTATGGAGATCAGCACTCTGTCCAATGTGGACTTGGTGAAGATCTTTTCCCATTCTGTAGGCTGCCATTTTGTCTTGTTGATTGTGTCCTTTGATTTACAGAAGCTTCTCAGTTTCAGGAGGTTCCATTTATTAAATTTTTCTCTCTCTCAATGTCTGTGCTACTGGGGTTATATTTAGGAAGTGGTCTCCTGTACCAATGAGTTTAAGTGTGGTTAGTTTTATGTTGAGGTCTTTGATTCATGTGGACTTGAATTTTGTGCATGGCAATAGATATGGATCTATTTTCATTCTTCTACATGTTGATATCTAGTTATGCAAGCACCATATGTTGAATATGCTTTCTTTTTTCCATTTTATATTTTTTGCTTCTTTGTCAAAAATCAGGTGTTCGTAGGTGTGTGGATTGATATCTGGGTTTTCAATTCGATCCCATTGGTCCTCCTGTCTGTTTTTATCCCGATACCAGGCTGCTTTTAGTACTGTAGCTCTGTAGTAAAGTTTGAAGTCAGGGATTGTGATGCCTCCAGAAGTTCCATTATTGTACAGGATTGTTTTGATTATCCTTGTTTTTTGGTTTTCGTAATGAAGTTTAATATTGTTCTTTTGAGGTCTGTGAAGAATTTTACTGAGATTTTGATGGGCATTGCAGTGAATCGGTAGATTGCTTTTAGTAAGATTGCCATTTTTACTATGTTAATTCTACCTACCCAAGAGCATGGGAGATCTTTCCATTTTCTGGACAGCATGGCCATCTTAAGAGTATGGTAAAAGACATCATTCAAGACCCTATTCACTGAACTCCCTTCTCCAAAGTGGTCTCTTATGATCCCTACTGAGCACAAAGCAGATGGAACTATTCATCACCACAGAGAGAATCCTCACTGGACAGTTTTGTACTGTGACAAGAAGGTCCAGCTGAATATCGGCAATGCTTTGCCTGTGGGCACCATGTCTGAGGGTACCAAAATCTATTGTCTAGAGGGGAAACCTGGGGACAGGGTCAAACTGGCATGAGCCTCCCCAAACTATGCCACAATCATCTCCCACAACCTGGAGAGACCAAGGAAACCTGAGTAAAGGTGCCTTCAGGGTCCAAGAAGGTCATTTCCTGGGCCAACAGAGCTGCTGTTGTAGTAGCCAGTGGGGTCAGAACTGACAAACCTATCTTAAAGGCTGGCGGGACCTACCACAAGAACAAGGCAAAGAGGAAGTGCTGGTCACATGTACAGGGGTGTGGTCATGAATCCGGTGGAGCATTCATTTGGAAGTGGTAATCTCATTGACAAAGCCTCCTCCACTATCTGAAGAGATGCCCTTGCTGGGCATAAAGTGGGTCCCATTGCTGCCTTCCAGATTAGGAGACTATGTGGAACCAAAACTGTACAAAAGAAGGAGAACAAGAACTCAGAAGCTAATGAAGCATGTCCTTTGGGGGGAGGGGGAAGGAAGGAGGGAGAAAAAGAGGGGGGCAAAGGAAAGAAAGAGAGGGAGGAGGGAGAGAGAGAGAGAGAGACCTTACTATCTGCAATCAAGTCTATGTAACTATCTTCTCCCCAGGCCCACAACCTGCTTTAACAGGAAAGGCACACTTCCTGGTTGACTACCATATCCTCAGAACTAAGAGTATAGTTGGCAAGCAAACCCAAGATCTTTGCATTTGTGGCAAGAATGGAAAGACAGAAGAACATAGTAAGTAAAGGAACTAAGGAAGAAAAAATAACCTTTTGAATGCACGTAAATATTCTATAGCAAAGCAGAAATTCTATCCTAGATCCAAAGCCATGCATTAGCTGTAATTCTGCTGGGCTCCTAGCAGCACAGCTCAGTAAGAGGCATGCAGCTGAGAGTCTCAGAGACTTGATGAGGCAGAGGCAGCTGCAGAGCAGCATCTCAGTGCTGCATGCGTGCTTGTGCACCAGGCACCAGAAGAAATGCTCTGCCTCTGTTATTCCTAGCCCTCACACCATCATAATGAGTATTATAGTCTTTATTGTTGAGGACACTAGGGTTCAAAGAACTCAGCTGGTGGCATGACCTTTTCTCCTTTGTGGCAATCTTTCAAAATAATGGTGACAAAAATATGCTGCTTTGGCTTCCTTTGCTGTGAGACTTTAGAGGAAATTATCTATAGAATGGGACTTGAGTGGTCCTGCTGTCAGGGCAATCACCCATGCTAGTGAAATGCTTCCTCCTAGTTCTTTGGGTGTGATTTGAAAGTCTCAGAACTCTTAGCCAATTTTTTGTTTTGTTTTGTTTTTTGTTTTCTGTGCCAAATTTGTAGTGTGAAAATTAATGAAAATCCAAACTGTAGCCAAACTTGCTCCACCTTAAGCCATCAACAGTGGAATTACTATATGTTCCCAGGATTGCAAGGGAAAATGGAGGAACTTTGTAGAATCAATTGCATGGACCTGGCTTTTCCTGCCATCTTTCTAGCTGTTTGATTATCAACCCTGGAGCTTCAGAATGTCTGTTTCTTCAGTAACAAGTCTGCACTATTCATTAGCTTGTATTTTGAAGATTAAAACATGGAAGCATTATAGCGGATCAAATTCAAGTCGGCATTCTGTGCCAAGGCTCACCTCCTAGCAGAGTGCTGACATATCTGGAAGACAGCATCACTTGTCACTGAGACAAGAGTGACTTCTAATCCTAACATCACCCAGGTCTGTATTCCTGGGTCTGCCTGTTTACCCTTTCTGCATCCCAAACTGTCCATGTTTCACAAAAAAGTATAAGAGCTGTAAATTACTTACAGCAGGATATGATAAGTAACCAACAAATGACATTTATTTGGCAGCAATTCCACTCACAATAAAAATAAACATAACAACAAAATCTCCCATAATTGCAGATCAACAATGAAATGTTAGTAATTTCTACAGTAGCCAATCTATTACTACTTATCTGTCAGATAGCTTGTGGTCACAAAAGTTTAAGTTTCTGGAATTTTTAAAATACATTTTTATATTTACTTTTTGTTGTTGTTTGTTACCATTTGTTTATGCCTTTTCCTATAAAACATCTTTGTACTGAGGCCTCCTAGGATTCAGTGATGACTGGATTCAGGAATCTCGCTTGGTCCTCATTAGGCTTGCAGCTCCACCATAAGGAAGGAGGAGGCAGAGAGTCAAGCTAAGCAGGAAACAATAAATCAGGCTTTTACCAGGCCAACAACTAGGACACTTAGAGACGATTTAAAGAGGTACCAACAAACACTGCTGTGCAGAGGCCAAAGAGTTTAAAGATTCCTTTTCATCTCATCTCAAGAGCTAAGTGCGAGGTCAAAGCCTCAACTCTGACAAGCAATGGGAGTGTGCACGCTGACCTTGTGTTGAGACCCAGTTGGATGAAGCCTGCAAGTCTCTACCCAGACCTTAGAAGTCATGACAGTGTGTGGAGCCCATGTGAATGCATAGCTAGATGAGGCCTGTGCGCCTCTACCCACAGCCTGCTGGATTCAAAATGTTTAATGACAATGTGAAGTCAAAGAAATGTGGCCTCTTCCCTTGCTGGCTGAAAGGATTTTTAGGGAACTCAAGACGATCTTTCCATTTCTTCATTGTTCTTCTTAAAAAAGGGCAAAGTCTCTGTGAATTGATAAGAGCATCAGCCCTGTTGTACCTGGAAAACTCTTTCCCTGGAATAGTTGGGCACCATCTCTGACTCATAAACTTTTTGTTGCCTTCTCTTCTGCATAGATCCCTTAGCATCGAGGGAAGGGGTTTGATAAAGATATCCAGTTTAATGCTGAGTTTTCTAAATTCTCTCACTCTCTGTCCAATTGTGGGTCTCTGTGCTAATTCCCATTGACTGCAAGAGGAAGCTTCACTGATGAGGGCTGAGTGACACACTGCTCTATAGGTACAGCAATGTGTCATTTGGAGTCATATGCCTGCATAAGATCTACACAAGTCAAAGTCAGACAACAGTCTCAGCATGAAGTAGGGAGGATGGGCACAGAATCCCACCACAGCCAAGAAACTACTTCCAATTGACACCTGCTGGGAGAAAGAAAAGAAGAGAGTTTTCTTCAGTGGATGAGCAGTTGTCCGGGACAAATTTGACTTCACAATCCCGCCCCCCTTTTGTTTGCTTTTGGAGTTGTTCTTCTTGCAGTTTGAGAGACAGATGGGGGCCATGAAGTTTGGTGAACAGAAGAGAGGGTTATATCTGGGAGTATTTTGAGGAAGAGGAAATATTTGATCAAAGCATATTGTACAAAAAAGTTTTAAAAGAAAAAAGAAAAGAACAGAGTCTGTGGCATACACAAATTAAGGCCCTTTTGTTTTTTATAGTTACTGTTGTTATTATTATTATTATTATTATTACGTAGGAGGCATACATGTGGAAGTCTGAGGAAAACTTTCTTGAGTTCATTCTTTCCTTTTACCTTTACGTGAGTTACAGGGTTCAAACTTAGGTCATCAGTCTTTGCTACAAGAACAAAACTTAGGTTGTCAGACTTACAGGACAATGTGCTTAGCCAGTTCATCAGTCCTATGTTACTCTGTTCTTACACAGAAAACATTTCATCAATATGTACTAAATTATTTGATAATATATTAGACAAAAATGAACATGATGATATGAAAGTTAAAAAACGGTAACAATAAAATGACCTAGAAAAGGTGCTCTTCCCTCCTCCTCAATTCAGGTCTCCCTAGTCCTGCTACCACTAGCCTTAAGATCCCCTCCTCTCAGACTGTCTCCTCTCCTTTGGCAGACCCCAGCTCTGCTTCCTACCAAGGACCCTGTAGCGACTACGAGTGGCCTAGAACCAGATAAGCTAACCTACGTTCTCCCTTCTTCCTGCATTCCAATGTCCCTGTTCTTGCAAACATTATCAACTATGTCAGACAATACTCTCATATTCCTTCCATCTTTTGAAGATTCATAGTACCCCAGCTCTGCTTCCTACCAAGGCCCTTGTAGAAAGTGCACGTGGTATAGAACCAGGTAGGCCAAGCTGTGCTCTCATTCCCCTTCCCTTCCAATCCGGTTGTCAACACAACATCCAACTTCCAAATTGCATGATTTCCACATTCTGTGCATAGCAACAATCCAGTAAATGCCCCAAACCCTTGCTTACTTTCACCCTCCTCTAATCTGCAGACTTAGTAATAACTGCACATTGTCTTTGCAGCTCGGTTTGGTCAGGCTTGTCTGCACTTTTCTCCAGGCCCCAGCTCACCCTAATCCCATTCCCTGTAAACCAGCCCAGGCTCATCAGCCCTCCTGACCCCAGCTTTCCCTATCATATCGAACATCCGGATACAACACACACTAAGATTTAGTAGAGTAAGTGTGTTGAACCAAGCTCACATGTCCCCTCCTAGTGTCCAGACCGACCTGTGATTACACATCTGCGTGAGGTTCAATTTTAACTCCCTGTACCACGTCTGCTCTTATGATTTACCAAATTCAGGCCTTACTGGTATAGCATAGATGCTGTTATATCCCAAGGCAGTCAAGAAACTCATATGAAACATACTAGTAACAAAATAAGTCCACATGCCCAGATCACATTTTAAAAAATACAATATTTATTTATATGATGGATTACATTGATAGATTTTCGTATGTTGAACCAGCCCTGCATCTCTGGTATGAAGCCTACTTGATCATAATGGATGATTTTTTAATGTGTTCTTGGATTCGGTTTGCCAGTACTTTATTAAGAATTTTTGCATCAATGTTCATAAGTGAGATTGGTCTAAAATTCTCTTTCTTGGTTGCGTCCC
>PVIU01027541.1:0-13243 GCA_004026605.1 Ondatra zibethicus | reverse complement strand
CCCTGGCAGCTCTGCAAAACAACTAACTAATTCCACACCCACTCAGTCCTTTCTAACTCTATTTTCTAAAGTTGAACGGGATGCATCCATTTACAAAGTATGCTGTATTTATCCAGAGGAAGGAGCCAACCTCATGGTTCAGAAAGCTGCTGTCAGCAGAGAGTGAAGGGAAGGAAAATGATCTACCTTCTCCGACCTGCACCAGCAGAATGATGTGCCCTCTCCGACCTGCACCAGCTGCCAGTGGGCCCCCAACCCATCTGAAGACGTAGTAGAGTCCGTGTGAGAGCAGTTTGACCAGGCAACTTGATTTTTAAAAGGCCATTGAAACCTGATTCCTTCAGTGCAAAGTCTGCCAATTCCTGATAAGCTTATCCGAGCGACCTTCCACCTGTACTGCCGTGTCCTCAGTGGCTCCCAAGACACAAGCCACACCTTTCATTTGAGTTCATAGTAAATGTTCACGTCAGGCTTAAACATAGCAACTCTACTGAAAAATGGAAGAGTTCTAGGAAAGGGTCCCACACCCAGACTTTATCTCTCATCAGACTATAGAAGTGTTGTCTTCTGTCTCCTTCTGTTCCATGGTCATAGACATGTTCCTCCTCTGTCTCTCAAATGACAGTTACACTCCTTCCTGTTGCCCATGATACCATGTCTATGCTCACACTTTACCAGAGTATTGTCATAACACAAAATCAGTTTCCTGATAGCGAGGATTGCAATATTAGATGGATACCTACTAACACGGACCACTTTTCTGTAAGTTATATTGACATCGACATATGTGTCTACTTATGTTAAAGGGCAAATTCAGCCACGAGGTATTGAACGAAGAGAAATTAGTTAGTCCTAGCCAAGCTTTTCCTGGTGTTTAGTTTTCATGTTCTAGGTTTCAGAATAATAAATAAGTTTTCTGGAGCCCTTTGTTGGTCTTTTGGTACACACTCTAAGAAAAAGCTATTGGAGTCTTTTTCCATGGTCCCGCATGGATGCTTCTTTGCTATGTTATGACATGGAAGAGTGGGGTCCACCCTAGCTTGTGATTTCCTTCTGTACACGCACACCTCCCAGAATACATCAAGTTACGTCCAGCATGTCTGAAACTTTCCAGACTCAGCAATCATGCCTTCAAAGCCGTTCTCTATGTGTACAAGTTATATAGTGCTGGCAAATATGTCTTTGAATGAGTTGCCAAACACAATACTGTAGAGCAGGTGATTTAAACAATTGAAATCCACTTTCCCACAGCCATTTGGGGGCGGGGCTGGAAGTCCAAGATAAAGGTTGACTTCCTGAGGTATCTGTCCTGCCTTATGGAGCGCTGCTGCTATTTCTAAAGCATATGATTGAATTTGCTCTCCATTTTGACTGGCATCCCCACACTTGTGTGCAAAAGCAATATTATAAAGTGTCTCAAGCCCAAATAACAATATAGCATCAGTCACATTGAAATGTTTGCCTTGGTAGGAGGAGCAGGAAGGGAGTAGCAAGTGGCAAGAGAGGGAATAAGCAGATTGATAGAAATAGGAGAGGTGTAAAGAAGGCCTGGCCCCAACCTCCATGAATGCCCAACATGAACCAAGGGTTATGATTAACTCTATTCTCTGCACCTGTCCAACAAGAATTGGCTTGATGCCCAGAATGTCTCCGACATGAGAGTCAGGGGCAGCACTCTAGAGGCCTCCAACTGGGTTTTTTCAAACCACTGATAGTGAGCAGGAAGGTAGGTTTGCAGTTTCTGCTATAGGCAATTGTCAATCCCAAGCCATTTTCAACCATGACCATGCTCACACTTTAGCCTGCTTGACATTAAATTTAAAGTGCCCTTTAAAAAGAGGCTGTTTTTGCAGGTGAGAATAGAGCTCCAGATCACATCTTGTGTAGGTTCAGAGTGCAGGTCTGATGCTGCCCGGGGAGGTGTCCTTACCTGGTAGCTTATCTCTGAATTAGGACCATAATTATGTCCTTTAGACTTCTCTGTGTGCGATGGTCCTAGTACCAGTCCTAAGCAATATAGAAGATATTTATTTAATAAAGGAAGGACTCATTATCATAATCTTCAGTCATGTGCCAGGCAAGTTTTAATAGTGGAACCCAGAGGGGACTGGGTAAATTCCCTAAGTCTACAAGGAGAGTTATTAAGAGGGCAGAAAGTTGGAGATGTGACTCAGTGGAGGGACACTTGTCTAGCATGCGAAAACAAGCACTTTTAATATCCAGGAGTGCAAGAGAAAAATTCAAGACAAGACAAAATTCAAGAGAGGTCCTGATAAGTCAAATGCCCAAGGGAAGTCAAATATTAAAACCAAGAGTGTATCTTGTCTGTAAGTGTTCTATAAATCTCAGTCGTAACTCGTAGTTTTTTGTAAGGATTCAGTAATTGCAACACATGTTCCTTCTTATTCCGGCACTGTGTTATTGAAATAATCATATCATGATTCCTTGAAGAAAGCACCTAATATTTGTGAATCCCTGAGAGAGAGAGGTGATAGTCAGGAGGACGGATGGATACTGTAGTCCTGTGCTGCTCAGTGGGGTTGGATCATCTGTTTCTTAAGAGATAAGAGGAATGTTTCTCATTTAAGAATCAGAGTGCTCCATTCTCAGCATGAGAGAACATCACATTTCCTCCCATTTTCCATGGGGCTTGTGGGAAAATGGACTACGTCAGGATGGTTACGAAAAAGGAGCACTGGGATTTTGATCTGGAGGGTGGGTTTTTTTTAAATCAGAGAATAAGTTCCAACTTTGAGTTTTTTGTGTGTGTGTGAGGTGGGGAAGAAAAAGAGAGAGAGAGAATGTAAAGAAAGAGTCAGAATCAGAGAGACAGTTATCACTAGTAGGATGTGGTGCGGGAGAATTGTCTGTATTCTGTCAATCATGATTTAAATAAACGCTGATTGGCCATTAGCCAGGATGTATAGGTGGGACAACCAGGCAGGAAGTAGAGGTGGAGCAAGGAGAATTCTGGGAAGCAGGAAGCTCTCTCGGCATTCCTGTGCAGACCACCGAAGAAGCAGGATGTGACCTGCCCCACTGAAAAAGGTACTGAGCCTTATATGTGGCTAACATATACTAAAATAATGGGTTAATATAAGTTACAAGAGCTAATAAGAAGCCTGAGCTAATGGGCCAATTAGTTTAGAACCTAATGTAGACTCTCTGCATGATTTTCTTTGGGACCTAATGACTGTGGGACCTGGTGGGAGGACAGAAACCAACCAGGCCCTCATGTTACAAGGATGGATTTAGGCAAACTCTTTCTCAGAGAATATTTATGGCCCTAACATGAAGGTTGAAGCCTCTCTGAATTCAAAGTAAACAAACACTGAACTTTCTTAAATGCTATTTGTGCCTTTCTCCAAGGTTGTTATGCCAGGAGGTAATTCTTCCAAGATCTGTCCTAGTGGCAGAGGACTTAACCCATCAGGGGCTGTCCCTGTCCACAGTGTTAGAGAGGAAGCTGGGCCTGGAGTCTGTGCATTTAAACCCAAAGTGTAAAAAGTACACAATATTAATATTTGCCAATAAACACTTTTATGGTGTACAAGATGAAACTATAATAAAGAGAAGTATGATTTAAACTTTATCAATGATGTGTCCACTGGTCAGTTTTAATATTGATGTTTATAAGTGTTAAGTCTACTTTTATGACCCATAAGATCATGTAGACACAGTTACATTTTGTGTGTGTGCAATGCTCCAATTGTGATCAAGGTCACAATTCTGTGTCTAGACTCTACATTCATGATACTGACTATCTGTGCCAAACATGTGCTTTCTATATTACTTTAGCACTTCTCTGTCTTTGTCAAGATCATCTCACTATCTAGGAAACTCTTGCTCAGAAAGTCCAACATCACAGATAACTTCATTGCTTTTTCCAGGAACACACCCAACGTCCATTTGAGTCAACTGTTTAGTAGGTGGCTTCAAGCATCTGCTCATCTCTCAGACTTGAATGTTTGCCTCAAAATCCTTGCTATGTGCACAGATCCCCAGTTATCCTATCAAGAGCCTTATCTAGTCACGATAAAGCTGGTACTTTAAGGTATCACATTAGCTAAAACCCATGTGTTGCCAGCCGCCCGCCCCATACTTATTGATTATCTAGCAGTACTCAGTTTCCTGCCATGGTTATTTGATCGATTGGTTACTTGACCATTTTGTGTGATACTCGACAGTCTTACAGCTTCCACGAAGACTGATCTGGTGATGTTGACTGAAGACACTTGTCTTACAGTGTGGGAATTTGGAAGATGCCTCACACTGGGCAACTTCTTACATGTGCACAGAAAGCTCCTGCATAAGGAATATGAACTAAGCTTCTTATAGTCCAAGTGTAACTCTTTGGAATAAGCAATCTATACTAAGCTGTACATAGATAGAAGCTCAGTAAGTAAAGTAAGTAAATCAGGACCTGAGTTAAAATCCTATCCCATGTAAAAAGCATGTCATGGCTGTATACATGCCTGTAACCCCAGGATTATGGGGGTAGTAATAGGAAGATCACTAGGGCTTGCTGGCCACCAGCCTAGCTCCAGTTTCAGTAAAATGTCCTGTCTCAAGAGAAATAATATGGAGAGTGTATAACACGACACACAACATCCCTTTCTGGCAATTGAGACACATGTACTACACACACATTTATACCACACATACACACACACACAAACACACTTGCGCGCATGCGTGCGCACACACACACACACACACACACACACACACACACACACACACTGTGGAATAATCCTTTTTGTACACTGTGAATATGCATTACTCTCATTGGTTGAATAAAGAGTTGACTGGCCAATAGTTATACAGGAAGAGGTTAGGCGGGAGAGCCAAACTAAGAGGATGCCATGAGAAAAAAAAAGAGCAGAGTCATATGGAATCACCAGCCAGATGCAGAGGAATCAGGAGATGAAAATGCCATGATTAAAAAAGGTACCACCGTGTGGTAGAGTATAAATAAGAAATATGGGTTAATTTAAGAGGGAAGAGCTAGTTTGCAAAAACCTAAGTTATCAGTCAATCATTTATAATTAATAATAAGTCTCTGTGTGATTATTTGGAAGCTGGCTGTCAGGACAGAACTAACTGGCAAAACAAAAAAAAAGCCTACCAACACACACACACACAGAGAGAGAGAGAGAGAGAGAGAGAGAGAGAGAGAGAGAGAGAGAGAGAGAGAGAGAGAGAGAGAGAAATCAATTTAGACATATACCCTCAGGCAGGTTCCTGGTGGCACACACTTCTAATCCCAGCACTTGGGAGGGAGAGGCAGGGAGAATCTCTGTGAGTTCATAGCCAGACTGGTCTACAGAGTGACAGTCAGAGTTGTTACACAGAAACGCCCTGTCTCAGAAAACAAAAAGAAAAGAAATCAGACACATAAAATTCAGAGCAAAAGGTAGTATAGAAGGCTGGAATGGTGGTATGCACCTGTAATCCCAGCACTCATGTACCTTGAGTGGGAAGATTGTCTCAGGTTGAAAACTGTCTTAGACTGCATACTGAGTTCAAGGCTAGCTGAGATACATAGCAAAACTCTGTCTTTAAAAATAAGAGAACAGAAAAAAAAATCTAATTGCTTAAGAACCCGGAGGACTTTGAATAAGTTGAAGGTGCCGAACTTTGTCTCATAGGTGCTCTCCCCAGAATCTCATAAAATAGACTGGAGCAATATTGCTAAGTGATAAGCAATTCACCAATTACAATTAGATGCCGTGGGAATACATCTGTGCAACAAGCCTCATTCCCATCTAATAAACTTTTCTGGTTGCCTTTGCAAACCTTACCTCCCTACCGCCCAACCCCACCTGTTCTTCATGGTCTGTAAGCACAGCTGCTATTACTTGCTCTTCCTGTATTTCTCCCTGATGACACACTCACACACACACACTCACACACACACACACACACACACACACACACACACATAGTGTACATACATATGCATACACACAAATACATGTACTTGCACACACATATACATGCATGCACACACACACAATTTTTAAACAGACATACATATGTTAAAATTTTTTTCAATGCAATTTCCCTTTGTTAATCTGTGTTTCGTAACTGAGATTCCATCCAAGAAATGAGACGTGTAGAAGGGAAGGCTATTTCTCTCCTAGGCACCTCACTTTCTTAGCTGAAACTATAGAATTTAATAAGAATGCAAAATTAAGATTGCAATTAGTCCCTTTAAAAAGCCTCCACCACCTTGCCAAGATATGGTAAAAAAGAACAACACCAACAAAAACAACATAAGAGACTCATGATTATTATTTTATATAATTTAAAATAACAACAACAACAAAAACAGAACCACATAGGTACTTTTTTAAAAGGGCCATAGTATATAGGAGAAGAAGATCTTTGACTGAGACATGGATAATTAATTATCTGTAAATAAAAAGGCATTGGAAAAAGAATTGTCTTGTGTTAACCAAAAATCTCTATGGGAAAGTGAAGTGGATGATCCATGGGAGTCCTGGAAATGGAAACCAAGCATCCAGCTTCTCTTTTTATTTTTAACTTCACAAAAATAGTAATGGAAAACCACACATGTTTTGAAAAAATTAACCTAGGTGCTTCACCATCAACTCAAATCCCTCCTTTGTTATGACATTGCAGCATTAAGTGAGCAGCCACTTAGCAGTAGCTGTTGCTAGTGACCTTTAGACATTCCTCATGTCCCAACCCACATCATCATTGTTGAATCTTCAACAGATACACTTGTTTCCTTCCTGTGAACACAGACACCTGCTAACTACACAGACATTATTTACTCTGTAGATTGAATTGCCAGATAAAAAAGTCTCTTTACAGTGCCTTTCTTGAAATCCCACAGCCCCCCTCCTCTTAAAGATGGCATAGCTAGTTTAGAAATGGCCTTAGCAATGTCCATGAATCTCAATTGAGCCATCAATGGCAGGTCTCATGGAGCGATTATAAATTTATGTGCTAATTATTCTGCCAATAAATGATGTAGGAATTCCTTCTGTATATGTGTTGCTTTTATCGGTTATTGAATAAAGAAGCTGCTTTGGCCTGTGATAGAGCAGGATAGAGCTAGGTGGGAAAACTAAGCTGAATGCTGGGAGAAAGAATGCAGAGTCAGTGAGAAGCCATGTGACCATTGCAGCAGGAGACAGACGCCTGTGCTGGAGCCTGCTGGAACTTTGCCAGTAGGCCATGACCTCATGGTGATGCACAGATTAATGGTGATGGGTTAGTTTAGGATATAAAATCTAGCTAGAAATACACTTAAACTATTGACCAAACAGTACTGCAAATAATATAGTTTCTGTGGGATTATTTTGGGTCTGAGCAGCTGGGAACGAATGAACAGACTCCGACAACAGATATGAGTTCCTTTGAAGGCTAGCCTGCCATCATTTGAAAGTAAAGTGTCTCCCTAAAAGGTTCAGGTGTTGAAGGGTTGATTGCCAATCCCTCAACAAGGTGATTGAATAAAAGGACTCCTATTTTTTCAAAAGATTAATCCATTGATTAATTCCTAATGTGGTAGAATTATTGGAGGTTATGAAATCTAGGTTTGATAAATATCTATATGTATATTTATATATCCATATAAATATATATGGATATATATGTATATACACCTAGAAATTTTCTTAACAAAGTTGGCCTTTCCAGACTTCCCCCAGATCAGTAACTGAAAGACAGGCAAGTTTAATAACTGTGGCTGCCCACAGCAGGACAGACCATTAGAAATCCAAAACCATTATTATTACAGCATGTCTTGAAAAGCTGACTTCTGCTGCCATAGAGACGACATTCAGTGACCTTTCATAAGAGCCAGGTTTAATACCTGAACTTGCATGGAAATAGAACTCAGGAACAAAAGGACTATGTTTGGGGGGTGTCTGGAATCACAGCTCTTAGCCACCAGACAAACTATATCTCCTTGTCTGGTTCCATTATTGTTATATTCCTGATGAGCGGTACAAAGAAAAAGAAAAAGTGTTTTATAGTGGCTCAACAACATTTCATAGGGTTTTTTTTTCTCTCTATCCCCCCCAAAAATACTCACTAGCCTTTCTGTCTGTACAGAAACTTGGTAAACTTACCCTACCTTTACTTTAATCTCTGACATCACGCAGGATAGATTTGGGGCAATCAGCTTTCTTTCCTGGACAAAGAAAGCCTTAGATGATATTAGATCTAGAACTATACTATCACGGGGGCATTCTTAATCACTTTCTTCTCTCCTTAATATTCTCTATGTCCCACTTAAAAAAGAAAAACACCTGGGGAGCTGGAGGCATCATGCACATTATATACTGTGATACACTAGCCAGCGAGCTCAATAAGGTCACAAACGCTATAGAAACCCTGGCCAGAGAGACTCATAAAATTGAATGAACAGTGTCTTTCAGAACAGAGCTGCTTCAAATTTAAAAAAAAAATGGACATTTCAGAGAAAATGAAACTGAGTGCTGTGTCCAGGGAACAATGTTTGGTGTTATTTCTCTAGGCCATTTTTATTATGTATATTGTTACTAACAAGACCTAGGCTTCAGAGAAGTCATTGGGTGAGAGGCTTTGTTTTACAGCCCTAACTCTAGTTCTGACTCTACAGATGTCTCTCCCAGCTCATTTGGGTGGTCCCTGCCTGAGGCTTTGCACGCCACATCTTATCCTTTTGTTTTACTTTTATGGTTGCATAAATTGAATCTAAGAACCCAGGACTTTACATGCCATATGTAGCCCCCTGACCCAACTCATGACCCATCAAATGACCTGCCAGCAAATGAATGGAAGAAGTTAACACTTAGGACCATTTAAATGACTCCTTGTACCCCAAACCATGACATCAAAAAAATGTGACAATAGTGTAGCTTGATCCTGTCCCCAACATTAGTGATGAAGAATCTATTGGCTCTATTAGCTGGGGCTTCAGGAAGCTTGAGAACCCACATCATCTAAAGCTACACACAGTGTAATGACTTCAAAGACTGCTCTCTTTACCAAATTACCTGCACTACTCTTCTGTCTTTATCATCATGACTCCATTAAAAGTTTATTTCAGGATTGGGGATATAGCTCGGTTGATAAGAGTGTTTATCAAACATGCAGAAAGTCCTGTGTTTAATTATCAGCAGTGACTAAAACCAGGTGTGCCTGTAATGCCACTATTCTGGAAGTAGATGCAGGGGGTTAAGAAGTTCAAGGTTCCCAGTGGTGGTGGCACAGAAAACTCTGTCTACAACATGCCTTTAATTTCAGCACTTGGGAGGCAGAGGTAGGTGGATCTTAATGAGTTCAAGGCCAGCATGATCTACAGAGTGAGCTTCAGGAGTGTTACATAAAGAAACCTTGTCTTGAAAAACCAAATATAAATAAATAAATAAATAAAACAAGTTCAGAGTTAGGGCCTGCATGGTGGCTTAGTGGGTAGAGCGCTTACTGCTGTTTGTCCCTGGGAACCACGCAGTGAAGGAGAGACTGCCAGAGCTTTCCTCTGAACTTCGTACAGGTGCCATGACATTCCCTGCACACATGGCTGTGCATGCACATACACACATATCTGAATATGCACATATAATCTGCATACAAATACTCTGCATGCACACAGATTTGCTGACACATACCTGCATAGACACACATCTGTATACATACGTCTGAAAACACACATCTGTATATACATCTGCATACACACTCTCTGCAAACACACACATCTGCACACACATCAGCATGCACATTATCTGTATATAAGTACATCTCCACACACGCATCTGCACATATATCTTCACTCACATCTGCACATGTACACATCTGTGCACACATACATACATCTGCGTGCACATACATCTTCAAACATACATGCACACATATATGCTCACAAGCATCTACACATGTGTCTGCACATATATCTTCACACACACATCTGCACACACATACATCTGCACATATCTTCACACACACATCTGCACATGTACACATTTGCACATACACACATCTTCACACATGCATCCATACACACAGACCTGCACACACACACACACACACACACACACACACACCTGCACACACAATCACATGATAGCAACTTTTTAAAAAGAAGTTCAAAGTCACAACAGCTATATATTGACTTTGAGACTGGCTTGAGATGCTCAAAAATTTGTCCAAATACAAAACAAAATAAAATCTCTATTACAGAAAGTTCCTGAAATATCAATTTTTATCACATCATAACCCAATCATTCAACACATAACGTGAAACTGTATTGTTCCAATGATGATTAAAAACCCTCCATCCCAACATGCTTCTCTTTCTGTGCCCGCAGGTCCAGACAGATTATACCCTCCTCCCTCTTTGGCAGTCCTAGCTAGGCCTAGCCTTTCCTCTTGAAGGCGACATAAAAGCTCAACCAAATGGTGTCCTCATTTGCTGTTTTAAAAGATAAATTCTGCTCCACCCTATCATTTATTTTAATGACATTTGGGGAGACCAGCAGGCTTATAGGGTAGATTTTTAAGCATGGCCTATAGATACTGACTCTGTGGGTTCCTTGAGAACCAAATTAGACCTCAAGAGATACTGAGGAAAAAGATATGAGGACCATAACTCACTGCTCTAACACCTAGACTGGTTAAGATGAAATCAGTTCATGAAATAATTAATCTTTGAGGCGAGGCCAACATTCATGGCAAGCTCTGGTGCCACTGCTCATGGGCTTCTCTTAACTGAGCAATAGCTGTGGATCTGAAAAACCTGAGCAGCCCCGGGCTTGCTAACTACTACCAGGAGGTTCTGTCTGCGTCCTGCTGGCTGTCCTCTAGGATTCCTCTTTCCCTTGGTGAGACATGAGTTAGCATCCAGTTCAGAGTTGCCCAGAACACTGAAGGAGCCTGTGACCTCTAGAGCACACTGGTTCTGTGTATGAAAGAATCAGATCCTCAAATAAAAAAGAGAAGATAGACAGGATATGCCCAGGTATTGTATGACAGGAACATTCTGGCTGCAAAATGTTTGGGTCAGTTTACAAAACCCAGACATTTCTCTTTCTTTCCTTTCCTTCCTTTTCTATTTCTTCTATTTATTTATTTTTTATTTTTATTTTTTACATTAAGGCAGTGGTTCTCAACCTTCCTAATGCTGCAACCCCTTAATACAGTTTCTCATGTTGTGTAACCCCCAACCACAAAATTATTTTGTTGCTATTTCATAACTGTAATTTTGCTAGTGTTATGAATCATAATTGTCTGACATGCAAGGTATCTGATATGTGACCCCTGTGAAAGGGTCGTTTGATCTCCCAGAGGGGTAGTAACCCACAGATTGAGAACCACGGCATTAGGGCAAGTTACCTTTTCCTAGATTTCTCATAGCTTTTAAGATGCTGATGTGCACTGTGAGTCTCCAAAGGGCACTAGTGCAACACAGCATCTCAAAATTAGTTAACTGAGAAACATTTTTATTAGGGAAATGCTAGGCTTAACTGGCAAGTTAGTGTCACCATTATGCACACCACAGCATGACATCATCTGTCACAATGTGACTCCACAGATTGTGGCTAGTTCCACACATGCTTTTCTAGAGCAGTATTCCTGTATGCAGAAACAGACTGGGAGTGTGGAGTGCAGCTACATCAGTACAGGAACATATAGCCTCCTCCACTTCCCACTACTGTTATCTTGCCTAGCACTGAGTTTATCTACTAGATTAAGGACACCCCAGGGCAGAGACTGGCCACTTACTCTGTGTTTAGCAATTTGGACAGTGGCTTATTGTCATTGCTGTTGGTGGTGGTAGTGGTAGATTTGTTTTAAGTAATAGTCTAAATTATATAACAAAATTTTAAGATAGCATTTTCATGCCTGGTTAGCATCCTCCAGTAAATCATACAGTTCTGACTCTCATTTTATTATTTATTATTATTGAAAATGTGTGCACACAGTATACAGCAATTGCAGGGAGCCATAGGCACAAATGCCATTACAAGATGGCACTTGCATCCTCGCAGTTTGGAGGTAAACAATTCCATATTTGGCAATGCTTCAGGACTGAGCGTCCAGGTGCTTCCCACATGCGCAATAACCTAGGTGTCCCTAACCAATCCTGAGGACTCTGGTGCCAGTGAGCACATAGCAGCCAATCAAGGTATGAGTCGCGTCACATCTCCCTATATAAGCAGCTGCCATTCAGACCTTGTGCTCTCTCGCCTCCCGCTCTCCCTTCAACCAAGAGGCTCTCCAATAAAGCGTGATCCGAGAAGAATCCTTGAATGGTGGTCGTTCTTCCTCGCTGGTCGGGGAGTTTGCCGCAATTGGTGCCGAAACCCGGGAAGGAACTCCCGGGGGACACCGGGCGAGGGGGCCGAAGAGGATTCAGAACTCGACACATGGAGAGGTGACTGGTCGGCAAGTCCCTCCAGGTATGTTGAACCTGCAAACTGATCCTTGGGTATTCTGTGGTGTTTTTGCGGGCCTTGTCATTGTCGTTCCCTTTTGTTGTTTTTGGTTGCGCCACCACCGCAACGATCACAAAGAAAAGGATCCAAAGGGGGAAGAAAAGGCCCCCAACGATCCGGCCCAAGGACATGGACAGGAGGGAGAAAAGAAAAAGGACTCACTCCTTATATCCGGTCCTGGATGAATTTCAGAATTTAGACCTTTCGGGGGAGGAGTTGGACCCCCAAGAAGAAGAAGATCTGGAAGAAGCAGCTGCTAAACATGAGAAAGAGAGATATGGGAGGCGAAGGCCCCCATCTTATAATTTTTCAGCGGTAAGGAAAAGGGGAAGCTCGAAGGCACCTCGAGACTCCTGTGTTCCTTCTGCACTGCCCTCCTACTCTCAGATGAGTGGAGGATGTCATTTTATTGAGAGGGATACGTGGGCGCGTTTAGCGTCTGCTTTCCCAGTTTTTTGAGAATCCCCAGACCCTGGATAGGCATTATGAGCTGGTGCCTTACGCCCGAGCTTGCCTTAGCATGGGTCAGTTTTTGGATTTCAAGTCCCTGGTCACTGACAGGGCACAGAGTCAGGCACGGCTCAATTTGCAGGTGGGGCATCCTCACTGGAATGTGGATATGCTCCTAGGCCAGGGAGAATGGACGTTTAATCAACGGGCCTACCCATGGGAAGTATATCAGCAGATTAATGATATTTTTTACAAATCATGGAAGGCCCTCCCAAAGAAGGGAGAGGTGACAGGGAGTCTAACAAAGATTTCTCAGGGAGCTATGGAGCCGTTCTCTG